>PVIC010027911.1:0-23552 GCA_004025085.1 Thryonomys swinderianus
TCTTCTTGGTTCTTTTCTTCTTTGCTTTTCCCCTTTTTTATTTAGTTTCTTGTTTGCCCCAATGAATTCACTCTCCTGGGTCTCATGGGTATGGAATTTTCTGTGTTTCTTTCCAAGATGTTCTTTAGAATGTTTTGAAGTGCAGGTTTCATATTTGTGAAGTTTTTCAGGTGTTCTTTATTGTAGAAGTATCTTATTTTCCCGTCTATTCTGAAAGATAGTCTTGCAGGATACAACAGTCTAGGTTGGAGGTTGTTTTCCTGCAATGCTTGAAATACTTCCCTCCAGGCTCTCCTTGCATTGAGTGTTTGTGCTGAAAAGTCTGCTGTGATCCTAATGGGCTTCCCTTTGTAGGTGATTTTCTTCCTTTCTCTCTCTGCTTTCAGTATTTCATTCTTTTGTTGTGCATCTGGAATCTTGATAATTATATGTCTAGGTGTAAATATTTTTATGTCACGGTGTTTTGGAGTCTGATAGGCCTCATTTATCTGTATGTCTATTTCTTTTCCTGTGAAGTTTTCTGTTGTTATCTCTGACAATAGCTTTTTTATGTCTTTTACACTGTCTTCTGCTTCCTCAGTGACTCCAATCAGTCTTATATATTTTTTTAAATTTTAAGTGAATTCTTTATTGGTACAATTTATATACATCTCAAAATCACATACAACATTGGGGAATTTGTACCAGTATATGACACAAGTTAATTCTCATTTTTACCCCATATCCCTACCCACCCACACCTCCTCACCCCCTTTATACATGCTCTTTTATTTTCTTTCTGTATCATATTTATTCCTTCCCCTCATCACATTCCCACACCAAGTTTCCTATAGAAATTTTCCACCCTATAAAAGTTGTCCTACTTTCTAGAGCTCATTTGTATCTACAGGTATTCATGTCAAAGAGAAGATCCAGAAATTGTCTATCTGTGATCTATTGATTTCACTTATTAGTATATCCTCCCGGTGTCTCCAATTGCACCTAAATGGCTCAATCTTGTCATTCTTTATGGCAGAGTAATACTCCATTTTAGAAAAAAACCACATCTTTATCCACTCTCCAGTTGATGGACATTTGGGTTGTTTCCAAGATTGAGCTATCATGAACTGAGCCACTATGAACAAGGGTGTACATCTGTCTTTCCAATGTGATTTTTAAAATTCTTTTACTATTTTTGTTTGAATCATCTAGAAGCCGTTGAATTGATTTCTCATGGTCCCTTGCTCTTTTCCATAGATTATATCTTTCCTGCTCATTGGCTGCTATGCTGTCCTCTAGGTCTGAGATTTGGGTCTCTGCTTCATTCATCCTACTTCACAAGCTTTAATTCTCCTTATCACTACCTGGAGCTCTGCTTGAAGCTGTTTAAAAGGTTCCATTGCTTCTGCTATCTTGGATTCTATCATCTCACTGATCTCTTCTTTAATGATGTCTTTCACTGTGGACAGTATCCCTGTTTTGATCTCAGAGATGAATTCTGATTTCCATTTTACTAGATCTGCTTTAGTTACCATCTCCAAGAGTCCTGGTGTTTGAGTTTCAGGTTGCCCTATTTCCCTTTTCTCTGAATTTCCCTGTGGTGATGATCTTTGTGTCTGGTTTTTTTGTATATTTTCTCATTTCTACTCTTTCGTTGTTACTAATGCTATTCTTTGCCTGATGACAGGTCAATGTTTGTTGCAGGTCTCTTTTTTTCTATTATCTGGGGCTCTTTGGATGTGGCACCTTTCTGAGGTGTCCTCCTTGAATCTGTAATGACCCTTCAGAGTTCTTAGTTCTAACACATCATGGGAGGAATTTGAGCAGAATAATCACATCATCCTTGTTACCATAATACAGTCAGTGCCAATATCAGCATTACACACAGTAAATAAAATGAAAAGTTTTGTTAATTTCAATTCTGAAGACTTTGAGCTCATGAGTTACCTCTATGTCCATGTGCCAAAATTTAGAATTAATCAGCAATGTGTATACAACATGTAGATCATAAATGCACCCACATACCCCTTTGGGGATAAGAGGTCACTGGGGAATCAGGGAAGTAGGGAGACAGGAGGAGAGTAAAATAGGGTTAGCAGATTTATGAAGATCACCTAGACTTGAGTACCTCACATATGCCAGCGGGTAATAGCGCGAAAAAGGACGTATATAAAACAGTACCAACTGTACGCTGTAAGACCAGTGGAGACTTTGCACACCTTCTTATAATAGTACAGAAGAAATAGGGCACCCTAAGAGTCTTTTACTTCTGGGTATTGCTTCTGACAGGAAGATAGGAGAGGGTGTGGGGACAAGAGGTGAATAGAGGGATCTAGGAGTAGATGGCAAAATGGAAGCTAGATTCCCCCCCCCCTTTTTTAATCTTGCCTGGTCTCTTGGTGCTGCTCTAGTGTGGAGGGACGCAGGAGATGGCTCCGGCTCCTCTTTGGTCTGGGTCTTCACAATGCAGTTTTGGGGTGGGGTGGGGGCCAGCCGGCAGGCCTCTATCCTCCGCTGTGGGTATGGTGCCCCAGGGTAGTGAAGTCTCCAGGATGGAGCAGAGATGGGCAGGCCTCAGTCCTCCAAGCCGGGAACGGTATGGCACCCAGGGGTACCCAAGTCTCCGGGGTGGAGCGGGCTGGTCGGCAGACCTCAGTCCTCTGCGCCGGGAACTGAATGGCACCCAGGTTACCCGAGTCTCCAGGGTGGAGTGGGCTGGTTGGCAGACCTCAGTCCTCTGCACTAGGAACGAAATGGCACCCAGGGGTACCTGAGTCTCTGGGGTGGAGCGGGCCTGTCGGTAAACCTCAGTCCTTTGCGCCAGGAATGGAATCTAAATTTAGGTTTTCTAAAGCAATATCTAAAGGCATAATATCTATACAGCCCATAGCACCAAAATCTTCCATTTCTTCTCGTTCATCCTCGTCTGAGGACAAGCTCTCTTCCCACACTAAAGTGGACAGAGGGAGCTTTTGGACAAAAAGGCCTGTGTGCTCGCTTTCCATGGACTAGTGCTCTGCTTCGGACATTTAGGGTCATCTAACCTTGTTAAAAGAAACTGGAAATTTTGGAGCGTCTGCTGACTACTTTCAGTGATGGCTACATTGGTCGTCGCAGTGGACTGTGTGATTGTGGTGGTGACGCTGCTTGTGTTGGTGCACCGGGTGGCACTGTGCCCTGTCTCCAGCTGCTGCTGCACTGCCTGGGCATGCTGCCGTTCTAGCTGCAGTTGTTGTAACTGAGAGGCAGAAGGGCCTGAAGAATTAAGCTGTCCTCCTGCAGAATGTCGCACTCCCGATAACTGAGACAGAAGCTCAACTATAGGCTCCATGGCTTCCCTATTGCTTGGAGAATATGAACTCTGAGAAGAAGAAAGTCCACCAGTAGAACTGCTAGTAAAGTGCATGTTTGATCTACGAGCACGAGGACCTCCTAGTCCTCGGCCAAGGCGAAACATTCTATGTACATGTCCGACACCACTCGATTCATCTAAATCTCTAGGGGCTCTGTGCTCAAGTGTGAGGTGAGCTGCAAAGTCATCCGTGACATGATTAGGGTCGCCACCAAGTAACACTGCACAGATTGGACAGATCACTTCTGTTGATGTTTCTGCGTGTTCAGAAGTAACATGTTCTTGAAGCGATGTCTCCGTATAGCCCATTTTTCCACAATAGGGACAAGTAAAAGACTGTGGCTGCTCTACAGAGAAAGCCTCCCCACCATAGTACAAATCAAAATCTACCCTTGTTAATATGCACTGCATTGGGTGGTCAGTTGGATGCCTTGTTGTTGTTGCACCACTTTCATAACAAGATGCACAAAGACCGTAGTCGTAGCAAATTCAACACTTGTATCTGCGACCTCGAAAATTTCCTTTTAAACATGCATCACAGCTGACACCTACATGTCGGGACATTCTAGTTCAAACGGCGGCAGCGCGGCCCCTCCCGGCTCGGCTGCAGCGTCCCCCGCGGGGTCCCTGGCTGCCAGAGCCTGCAGGCTGGCTCCCACTCGGATCCCAGGCTTGGCCGCGGGGGCGGGGTGGGCAGGGGCCAGATCCCGCAGCAGTGGCAGGGAGGCGGCGGCAGTGGCCTCGGGGAACTTTTTATATTAGTATAACATGATTGTCTAAATCTGATATTTCATAGTAAGTTTAACAATTTCCCCACTCAGTAAGATCAGGTCTCTTCACTACTGTAAAAGAGTCAAAAACCAAGTTTGGTACTTAGTGAGTGTTCATAAGAAATAATTTATAAGCATTCTAGATGTGATTTAAAAGATGTTACTGAACCTGTGTCTCAGACCTTGGTTTGTAAAGGAGGGGTTGATGTTGGGTAACCAACAGGATTGGAGTGACATTGAAGGAACTAACTTTTTAAAAAATTTTTTATCTTTATTGGTACATTGTATATACATATTATGATCACAATCAATGTTGGGCATTTGTACCAGTATATGACACAATTTGATTTTTTTTCTTTTCCCCAATCCCCTACCCACCCCACAACCCTCCACCTCCTAAATGCATAAGCCTTGTTTTCCATTTTTTTAATGGTGTGCTCTCAGGAACTGGCATGAATGCCCTAAGTTTCTCTGGTGATTCTTTTGTCTTGACACTAAGGAGGTTGGATCCTAGTTTACCTGCTCTGTTGTCTTTGCAGATAGGAGTATCCTGTCTTGATCCGAGGCATATTTCTCACCTGAAGGCAATAGAACCAACTGGCTTTTGTCATCGACTTACCATTTCCAGTTACTGAGGTGAGCTGGACTCACATTCTCCAACACCCTTCCTGCAGCACTCGGCATCTCCTGACACATAGAACAGCACCCTGTTCCTTCCCCACCACCCAGGGTTGAACTCATTAGCTTAGAAAATCCTGATATCCACCCACAGTTTAAAGAAAAACCTACATTTGGACAAAAATTGTTGAGTTGTGAGCAAGGTATTTTACATATATGCTATAAAAAAAGGAATATTAACAGCACCTACTCCCTAGTCCTATGGAGAACAGGAAATGGCACGTCTAAAATACTGAGGAGAGATGCGTGAATTGTGGTCATCTCTCTGGTCTTCACTGGCTTAAATATCCTATCCTAATGACAGTCTCTTGTTTTTGTTCATAGGAGCCAATTCCTGCCACTACCATTGACCAAAAACGCATTTTAGGTCAGAGGGTCTCTGACTCTGGTGGGCAGGGCCCCTCAGGAGCTTCAGCCCTCTAACCTCCCAGCTTGTGGAGTTCCATGTGAGGGTGCAGTTCTTGGGATCAACTCCTTAATAAGGTGAGTGAGACACTTGGCTTTCCTTTTCTCCCATTTTCTCTCCACCCAAGTCCTTGAAACCCATCGTATTCTAGCAGCACATATGCTGGAGACAGGATGAGAAAGAGTTTGCAGGCCTCTGAGGGGACAGGAATGCACCTCGGAAAGGAGAGATTTTTTTTTTTTTACTTCCTGTTCTCAGGAAGGAGGTTGCCAGTGCCAAGGGGATCCCAGGGAAAGCTTCTGGGGTGGCAGACAAGGAAGAAGACACCAGTGTGGAAGGAGGCTGAGACAGAGCCTTTATTGGGATTTTTGAAAGCAGGGTAAGCCAGAGCAGGTTTGAAAATGGGAGCAATTCCAAAGGAGCTCATTTATTGAGGGGTCACTACATGATGACATGTGGTCCCAGATGGTTTATAGTGTGGGAAATAGCTTGTGTGAGACAGGTAGGTAGGGAAGGTGTTAGGTTGCATAAGCAAGACATCCCCCTGGTGGGATTTATCATGTTTGGGAGATTTAGCTCCCTTTGGAAGGAAATAGATCCCAGGCCAGAGAGCTTTTGGAGGTATCCAAACATCATAAAATACAGAAAGCAAAGGGAACTCTCCCATCTTCCACCCCTGCATTACTGAGTTGTTTCCCTCACCTCGCCTTCTCTCACTCGATGAGTGTCACGAACTTCTTGGCTGGACTCAAAGAGCAAGTTGAAAGTTCACTGAGGACAGGCATTCTTGGGCAGAAAGAGTCGTTTTGTCTCTTTGGTGTGTACAGGGAAGCCAGTGGAATGAAAGTGAAAGTGTTTTATGTGCACCCATGTTTATAGCAGCTCAGTTTGTGATAGCTAAATTTTGGAAACAACCCAAATGCCCATCAACTCTAGACTGGATAAAGAAGATGTGGGTTTTTTGTAATAAAATGGAGTATTACTCTGCTGTAAAGAATGATGAGATTGAGTATTTATACTCAAATAGACGTACCTTCAGGACATACTCATAAGTGAAATAAATAGGTCACAGATGTGCAAATATATATTTTCTCTGATATGAGAAACAAGCTATAAAAGTGTTCTAAAATGCATGATATTGTGAAATAGTAAATATTCAAAGGGTAATGGAGCTTAGGGGTAAATAATGAAGAAAGAAAAAAATTGATGGTTAAAAAAAGGAAACAATGCTTGTGTATATAGGGGTGTGGGGGAGGTAGGGTGGATAGGGAAGGGGGAAAAATGAGAATTAAGCTGTGTCATGAACTGGTACGAATCCTCAATGTGTAGTGTAATTGTGATGTGTATATATAATGTACCAATAAAATGTAAAAAAAAAAAAAGAAAGTGAAAGTGTTTGAAGAAAAAAAATTATATATAGCCAACTGTTGGGTGGGGTCCTCTTTGCAGATTGGAAGAGTATCATTCCCAGGACCAACGACAGTTGTTGCTTGCAGGCAGCACAACCAACTGTCTCTCCTTGAGGATTTTCTATTTCTCAGCTGCTGAGGTGAGCTGGACCCAGGTTTTCCAACACCTTTCTCAAGTACTTGAGGTCCCTTGAACTTAAACTTGACCTTGAACTTCATCCTGCTCCTTCCCCATCTGACAGGTCCAACCCCATTTGCTTGAAAAATTGTGCCATCCATCCATAGCCATTTGAAGAAGTTGCATTTGCTTTTTTTTTTTTTTTTTTTTTGAGACAGGGTCTCTCTTCGTAGTTCAGGCTGGCTCTGAGCTCACTATGTAGCCTAGGCAAGCTTTGAACTCAGCAATCCTCCTGTCTCTGCCTCCCGAGTGCTGGGATGACAGGCGTGAGCAACCATGCCTGGCACTGTAGTATGTGGTATTGATTGCTGGTGGGCATGAGTCACCACACCCAGCATTGTATGTGGTTACCGGGGATCAAACTCAGGACCTTTGCTTGTGAGACAGGCGCCGGAACCACTGAGCTAAATCTCTGGCCCTGCATTTGCTTTTGATTGTTGGGTTGTGAGCAGTGTAATTTACATCTACCCTGTAAAATAGCAATACTAAGGGCACCTACCACTTAGTCCTGGGGGAAACACACATGGTATAGTGAAGATAGTGAGGAGAGGTGCCTGGAACATAGGCTCTCTTTAGCGTTAGTTGGCATAGACATCCTTTCCTAATAACAGTCTCTCATTTTTGCTCCTTGGAGCCAATTCCTGCTACTACCACTGACCAACATTCATGTTAGGTCAGAGGGTCTCTAACCCTGGTAGGCATGGCCCCTCAGGGGCTTCAGTCCTCTAACCTCCCGGCTTGTGGAGTTGTCAGGGTGCAGGTTTTGTCATCGATTCATTAAGGTGAGTGTGAGATTTGGGTTTTTTCTCTCCTATTATGAGGGCCTACATTCATGAAACGAATAGATGTCAGAGATTGAATGAGAATTTGCAGGCAGATGAGGGGACAGTAATAAGGCTTGGAAGGAAAACATTTTTCTACTTCCAGCTATCAATAAGTGCGTTGCCCATGCCAGCGGAGCCATTTGAGTGGGTTTCATGGCACAAAAGGATAATAAAGGGAAGATATTGAGCCAGAACCTTTATTCTTCTGTTTATTCTTCAGAGCAGAGGTGGTTGTTTTAAAGTCACGTGTGACAACACCATTGTGCTTTGGTTAGAGTGGTTGGTAGATGGTGTCATCATACCCCAAGTGGCAGAAAATTAATATTAGAAAAATATTTTGTGAATGAGTTTGGTATGGAAGGTTGTGGCAATACAGACTCAGGATGGGCTTGTTTAGGAAAAACCTGCCTCTGGTGCCTTGCTTAATTCTTGGATGAATGGCCATCCCTGAATAGAGAATATCTCTTAGGCCAGCAAGCTCTTTAATTTCTAAACATCAGAAAGTACAAAAAATAAAAGTATTGGGGGCCCAATATTTAGCTCAATGGTCCAGTATTTGCTTGGCAAGGGCAAGGTCCCTGGTTTGATCTCCAGTAACTACATACAACAATATGGTAGCATGTGGTGACTCACTCCCACCAGCAATCAGTACCACATATCACATTGCTGTACGTGGTGGCTCACACCTGTAATCCCAGCACTCGGGAGGCAGAGGCAGGAGGCTTGCTGAGTTCGATGCTTGCTTGGGCTACATAGTGAGCTCAGGGCCAGCCTGAACTACAAAGCGAGACCCCATCTCACAAAAAGATTTTTCCATTGTTTTCTCCATCTTCTCCTTCAAGGGTATCACCAGTTTCTTAGCTGAATTTTATATGTAGCTTGAAAGCTTACTGAGGGCCAGCTCTCTTTAACAGAAACAGTTCTGTTGTCTCCATGATTGGGAGAACCCTAGGTGGATAAAGGCCAATTATTTTAAGACACTATAGTCACAGATGACTAAAGATTGGATTTAACATCTTTGCAGATTGGAGTATCATCCTTTGCTCATAAATAGTCCTTACCTTAAGGAAGCAGAACCAACTGTCTGTTGACAACATTCCATTTATCAGCTACTAAGGTGAGTAGGACCCATATCACGAACTCTATTACCCAAAGTATTCTGGGGTTCTTGCCTCCATAACTGAATCCTGCTCTTTCACCATAACTCAGGGCCAAACCTGTGTACCTAGGAAATCTTAATCTACCCACAGCCCACTGAGGCACATGATTTGATACTAGTTATTGAATTTTGAGCAATGTCATCTACATCTCCCTTTTAAAATGGTAGTAGTTTTGAAACTGACTCCATCACCCTATGCATAGTAGTAAGGGGCAAAATAAAAATGTCTTATTAAAGACAATTCAGTATTATAATAATTTTAATTATTAACATCAAATGATGTATTAAAAAAGTAGTAAGTGGCAATTCTAAAACAGTGAGTAGAGATGCCAAGAATGCAGTCTTCCCTCCAGTGTTAGTTGTTATAAATATCCTTTCCTAATGACAGTCTCTCATTTTTGCTCCTAGGAGCTGATTACTGCCAATACCACCAAACAACATCCATCCTAGGCAGGGCCCCTCAGGTCCTCCACCCCTTGAACCATCCCATTTGTGGAGGTTCTTGTGAGGGTGCAGTTTTTTCATCAACATCTTAAGTGTGATATTTGGCTTTTCCTTTTCTCCTGTTTTCTCACAGCCCCAGTCTGTGAAACTTGAACTGTTCTACCAGTGTAGATGTTAGAGACAGGATGAGAACAAATTTGCATGCCCAGCCTTGACCCAGAATGGGGCATGAAAGGAAGTCATTTAGCTACTTCTGAGAAGATGTATCCCAAGACAAAACCAAGGAGATATATCTGGTATAGTTTACATGGTAAAAGGATAGGCTGAGTTGGAACCTTTATTGGGCTTTCTGAAGGAACAGCAGCCAGAGCAGTCAGCAGGTCAGAAATGGCAAATTGGTGTAATTTCACCAGACATTGTTGAGAAGGTTACTAGATGGTAGCACTAGGCTCCAGATGGTTTAGAAGAGGGGAAATATTAGTGAATTATCTTGTATGAGAGCACTAGGTAAGAAAGGTATTGGGAGTATAGACTCAAGAAAGCTTTGTTTGTATAGTAAGGATATGCTGTTGGTACGATTTTTTTTTTTTTTTTTTTTTTTTTTTTTTTTTTTTTTTTTTTTTTTTTTTTTTTTTTTTTTTTTTTTTTTTTTTTTTTAGACAGGGTCTCACTTTGTAGTTCAGGCTGGCCCTCAGCTCACTATGTAGCCCAGGTAAGCCTTGAACTCAGCAATTCTCCTGTCTCTGCCTCCCGGGTGCTGGGATTACAGGTGTGAGCCACCATGCCTGGTGCTGGTATTTTTGGTGCTTGGAAGAACTGGCTAGTGCTGGGAAACCAGTGAGATTTTTCTTTTTAGGCATCTAAATACCATAAAATACAGAAAGTAATAGGCACTCTCCCATCTTCTACCTTTACTTCTCTTTAGGATGTCACCAACTGGTTACCTGCTTGCCAAAAGTAGCTTTAAGTTCATTGAGGGCAGGCAATCTTTGGCAGAAATGCCTTTGTCGTCTCCCTGATGGACAGAGACAACCCTAAGTATGAGTGTTTTTAGAAAAAGCTATTATAGAAAAATAACCATTGGGTCATTTTTACAGTTCAGAGTATCCTTCCCTAGATCAAATGTAGTTCTTGCCAGAAGCCAGGAGAACCAACTGTCTGTCACCATCAACTTTCCATTTTTCAGCTAGAGGTAAGCTAGACTCACATTGTTCAACACTCTTCCCACAGAACGCTGGGAGCTCTTGCTACTCAAACCTTTAACCTGCCCCTTTACCATCAGTCAGGGCCCAGCCCATCTGCCTTGATAATCCTTCCAGTCCCATGAAAGATGCGTGTTTTAAAGACACTAATTATTGGATTTTTTTTTTTTGAGACAGGGTCTCGCTTTTGTATTTCAGGCTGGCTCTAATTATTGGATTTTGAGCAATGCAGTTGCCCTCTAGCTTGTAAAATGGAAGTCCTAATGGCATGACTCCACAGTCCTGTGGAGAAAAGTAAATTACATGTCTAAAACATTGAGGAGAGATGCCTGGGACATAGTCATTGATCATATGCTGCGTGGCATAAATAACAGTCCTGCATTTTTTCTCCTAGGAGGCTGACTATGAGAACCACTGACCAACATCCATCCTAGGTCAGAGAGTCTCTGACTCTGGTGGAAAGGGCCCTTCAGGGCCGCCACCTCTTGAACCTCCCTGTTGGCAGAGGTCCTTCTAAACATACAGTTTTGTTATCAACTCTTTAAGGTGAGTGAGATACTTGGCTTAACTTTTCTCCTGTTTTCCATCCACCACAGTCCATGAAACCTGCAGTATTCTCACAGGGTCCATGTACGAGATAGGATGAAAAAGAGTTTGCAGGCATCAGAGGGGACACAAGTGAGACTCGGAAGAAAGGTGTTTATTTCATTCCAGGTTTCAGAGAGGAAGTTGCTTCTGCCATGCAGAACCCAGGCAAAGTGTAATTGAATGGGGAGAACCTAGGTAAATGGAAGTGAAATGTTTCAGAAAAAAGAAATTATAGATAACTTATTGTTGGATTGGGTCCTCTTTACAGATTGGAGTACCCTCCACTAGCCAAACCCTAGTTTCCACCAGAAGGCAGCAGAACCAACTGACTTTCTCACTGACAACTTTCCATTTCTCATCTACTGAAGTGAGCTGGATCCGTGTCCTCCCACTCCTTCCCACAGCACCTGGGGGTCCTGGCACTAGAACTGTATGCACCTTACCCCATCACATCAGACAGGCCAAGCCCATTTGCCTAGAAAATCCTTCCATTCATCCACAAAGTTTCTTTTAAGTTTTTGAGACAGGGTCTTGCTTTGTAGTTCAGGCTGGCCCAGAACTCACTATGTAGCCCAGGCAAGCCTCAAACTCGAGGCAGTCCTTCTACCTCTGCCTCCTGAGTGCTGGGAGCCACCTCACTTTGGCTCATCCACAAAATTTTGATGTACTTCACCTCTAGCCTGTAGAATAGAAGTAGAATCGGCATCTGTTCCATAGTCCTGTGGATATTAGTAAATTGCATGTCTAAAATATTGAGAAGAGATATCTGGGCACAGTCTTCTATCAAGTGTTAGCTGGCATGTATTTCCTTTCATAGTAACAATCCTTCATGTTTCCCCTAGGAATTTTTTTTTGCCACCACCTCTGATCACTATCAGTGGGATCCAAAGACCTCTGATTCTGGTAAAGAGGCCCCTTAGCAGCCTTCTCCCTTGAGTCTCCATACTTTTGTGAGCTCCTTTTGAAATGCAGTTTTGACACCAACTCCTTAAGGTAAGTGAGACGCTTGGATTACTATCCCTAGTTTTCTCATAGCCTAAATTTATGAAATCTGCAGTGTTCTAAAGAGTGTAGTTGTAGAGATGGGAAGATAAACAGTTTGTGTTTCAAAGATGGGAAAAAAATGAATGTTGGGAGCAAGACATTTATGTAATCTACATCTATGTAGACATTCATATAGTGACATAATGTCTTGTTATTAAGTTATACAGAGTGGGTGGTGGCCCTATTCTCTAATAAGTGGGAGTGGCTGAAATGTCATTGATATTAGATTCTCATTGTTAGTCATAGGCCTCCTCTTCCTAGCAGAGGACCAGGCTGCCTGTCCTTTGACTGCAAATGACAAAATTAGAGTGGGTAGAGTAGAAGAGTCTCTGACTTTCATACTTTGCTTTATACTAATGACCAATCACCAGAAACCTGTCATTTTTCCCTTTTAAAAAATACACAAGTACCCAGTTTCACAGTTTTAATCACTAATCCCTCCCACATCATTAAACACCAGAAAGACTGAATAAGCTCCAACACCCACATCTAGCCATAGCTCCCCTCAAGTGGGACCATGGCACAGTTACATTGCTATTCGTATCCTAGCTACTACTGAGATTCTTATGTTTATAGTCTCCCAGGGACCATTTTGGTACCCACTGTGTTAAGCCAGGCTTCCTAGAAGGGCTTGAGGCAGAATTAGGTGTTCACAACATATCATGGGAGAGAAGGTAATGAGAAGCAATGGCAAAGGAAGAGTCAAGTAAGAGTATCATCTCAGTGGGAAATTTGGCTACCTTCACCTAAGAATAGCTCTCAAGAGAAAGGGCCTGCTGTGAGTTACCAGCTGCCACAACTCACAGCAGATGAGAGGGATGGACCCTCAGCCAGTAGGAAGGAGCTGGGTAGGGAGTTAACAGCGCCCACTGCAGGCCTCCTGGTGTCTGGAGGGCCTCAGAAAAATTCATTCATCTTTGATATCTGTTGCTCCTTGATTACCTGGGAGGGCAAAGGAGCACTTGGCATATGACAGTCAAAGTTGGTACAGGAGATAGGCTGAGCAATCTCTGTAGGCCACACAGCTTGTAAGAAGAGAGGAAAGTGAAATTTTCTCCAAACAAAAAAGTTACTTGTCTGGAGGATAAGCAAGTTTCTGGGATAAGTTTGCCAATTTTCTCAACCAAAGATCTAGAAGGCAAGGATTTCATATTCTTTGTAAGGTGTCCATTCTTAGCATGTTACTAGTAAGTGGCACTGAGGAAAGGATCTTTTGTTTGTTTGAGGTCAAGGAGAAGATAGAGTTGGGGAAGTGCAACTTCCTCTCTAAGAGCCTGGATGGAAATTCCAAGGGATGATTAAAAATTCTTTCTGTACCTAATCTGCTTAGGCACCCTAATAAAGTTTTTAAGAGGATGGTGGAAGGGGCAATTTGTCAATAGACTGTGACATGTAAAATGAAATTAAGAGCCAAACTTCTAGTATAGCTTCCAAGAGAAGCATTTGAAATACCACAAAGTTCAGGCGACTGTAAAGGACTTAGCTCCCGTTCTTTAGCATTCGGATTTAATCATCTGGGTGGAAATTACTGAATTCATTCCTATGGTTGATCTCTTCTCAAAAATCTCTTAATGTTGAAAGAACCATGAAGGTGAAATTCTACAAACACTCTTTATCAAGAACAAAGCTGTAATGTTAATCCTGAAAGTGGACATGATGAGTTCTAGAGGACTGGAATGTCTCCCTCTTTTGTTTCTTCAGAGTACTTCTCCTTCAAATACACAACTGATATGCTAAAAGCAGTCCACAGAGGAAGTAATGATGAGGCCCTCACAAAGGGCTGTGTGGAAGAGGAGGAATGGATAGGCTTCCCCATCAGCATTGTAGGAGTGGGTGGGGCCCGGTGCTGGGGTTTGTAGGAATGTCTGTTTATGGCTGGAACACAGGAAAGAAAAAAGGAAAGTCGAGCCTTTCAGTGTCAGCCTGAGAAGTTCACCCTTTGGGAGGAGGAAGGAAGTCTTTGCCTTGTGGTTCTGAAAGATCATCTTATAAGTACTCAAAGTATAATCAGAGTGTCAGAGAGAGAGAGAGAGAGACTGTCGCAATGGGCTTGGTAAGAATGAAGGATACCTCGGGTAGGGTCAGGACTGCAACCCCTGGACTGAGCAGGTCGATATGAGTTCGGGCGAGATGCTGTCTCATCTAGGGAGGGAAAAAAAATGCAGAAAGAGACACTCAGGTCAGCGCCATATCCTTAATCGAAGCAGGTAGGAGCGGCAGGAGTTGGAGGTGTGGAGGGGAGATAAGAGGCTGAACCAGTTCTGTTGGACCTCGAGGTTAACGACCCATAAGTGATCGAAATTATGACCTTAGTCCTGGAGTGCCAGAGCCCGTCCACTTGCCCTCAAAGACAGTAGCCTTTCCGGAGCCAAATTTAAGAAGCTCCTCTCTGCGACACCGCGTGCAGCCTTGGTGGACAGAGGCGGTGTCCCGAGAGCTCAAGGTCAAGCCCGCGCACTGCCCTCGCGGAGGGCGAAGCGCACGAATGGGAGGAGGGCTGCGCCGAGCCGGTGCCCTTCGGGGTCTGGACTCCGACGCTCCGGAGGGCTCGCTGTGGGGACTGGAGCAAAGATTCCCGCACAGTCTCTTCCCGCGGCGCCGGCGGAAGAGGCCCTGCCTCACTCCGCCCTGCGCCGCCGCTCCCCCAGCCAATCGGTTTGCTCTTTCTGCCGCGGCCGGCGCTCTGCTGACGCGCGAAGTCGGGCCCGCACCCGCCATCCTCAGCGACAGCCCCTCCCGCGCTCGCCGGCCCGTTAGCTGCGCGCCGCGCCTCTTTTGCGACGGGTCCTGGGCGGCGGCGGCACGAGCAGGCACGGCCCTGGCGCGCCCCCTGGCGGCCCGGCGGGGGCGCTACGGGCGCGGCGCTGACCCGGAGGCGGCGGCGGCGGTGCCCGGATGGAGGCACGTCATTGTCCCCCGCCGGGCGGCTGGGCTGTGTGCGGCGGCGGCGGCGGCCGAGGGGGATGGAGCGAGCGCCGGGCCGGGTCAGGTAAGCGCCCGCCTCCTTCCCGCCCGCCGAAGGCCGGCATGGGGCCTGCCGCGTGCCCCGCTTGCCTGTGCCCCCGCCGGCCCTGCCGCCCCTCCGCCGGCGCAGCCCCTCGCCGCCGCCCCCTCCACAGCCGCGGGCCGCCCGGGACCCTGCCGCGACGGAGACAAGCCCGCTGCGGACCGGACGGGCCAGGCCGCGTAGGAGGGGGCGGCGGCCGCGGCGGGCGGGCGCGGAGCCCTGGGGGCGCAAGAGGTCGGACCCCGGTTGCCGTAGACACGGCGCTCCCACCCCCGCGGCCCCTGCCCGCCTTTCGGCCCGCAAGTCCGCTCGCTGGGTAGCGAGCTGTTCCGAGGTGGTCCAGCAGGCCCGGGGTGCCGGCCGGGGTGGGCGTGTGCTGGCCGCCGCCCGCCCGCCGCCCCCCGCGTGGTGCCACCTCCTGCCCCGTGCCACCTCCCGCCCCCGGAGTCCCGGGCCGGCCTCCCCGCCCCCACCACCCCCAAACCCGGGCAAACTTTCCCACCCGGGGCGCCACTGCCCCGCGGCCGGCGCGGGGTCGCCCACCTGGCTTCCCGCCTGGTGTCCGAGTTGCCCATGCCGGGCGAGGCAGGCTACGAGGGGAGGCCGGCGAGCTGGCGGGCGGCGCATCCCTAAAAGCATGTGTGCCTCCCTCGCGCTCTTTATCTTTGGGGCAGGAAGAGCCAACTTACCTGGAAAGGAGGCCTCGGGCGTGGGAGAACAGTTTCAGATGTTTGAAATGAAAATTTGCCGGGACAGTTTTATCACTCAGGACTTTAACCTTTAATGAATGCAGTTAATATTACTTTTGTTGAATAGCTCTTTTATGTTGGGGGGCTGTTCTTTATGGGAAAACAGTATGTTTCAAGTAAATATGCTTCTGCAACAGTAAAAGTAGTTGAAGAAATGCTTAATTAACGCTTTTTTTTCAAAAGAGCACTCGTACTGCAGGCTCTCATGCATGTTTTTAGAATCCAAATAATTTACTTTTTACTGTGCTATTCATTCAAAGTACATAGGGTTCATGAATAATCAGTTTCACTTATTTGTTTTTACTTAGGATCAGTTTCACTTTCTTTTCTAAATCATTGAATCAGTGCTACAGTAAGTATTTGGTTTGTAAAGATTTAAGGCTAATCGTTTTTTGTTTAACTAAAATTAAAAATCAAGGCTGTGTCCTTTTAAAACTTGGGTCTCTTAAAACGGAAATGGTACAAGAACCTGGATTACATTGTTTATGTAGAACTAGAATGTAAGTTTTTGTTTAAACGTGTTGATGTGTACTTTAGTGCAAGTGGAGTGCCACAGTGTTTAACAGTGATTCTCTTTTCGAAACAGAAAAAAAAATAATGCATTCTAACATTTGGTCACCGCAAGAGATTACCCATGTGTAACGGACTGGGGATTTAAGGTAGCTGAGTAAAACATTGCACTTCAAGTAAAGGAAACATTTGTGAAGTTAATTTGTCTCATTTTACACGTGCATCGAACTCTGATTCATGTTTGTTTTTAAAAATATACTCTAGTAACTTTGTATCTCTTAAGGTGTTGAGAGGAATGTTAAACTTGTCTTGAAGTTTATTAGTAGTATTTAGAAGCTTTATTGACAGTAAAGAAAATGCACCTATTTGAATCTTAACATTGTTTGACTGGAAGAAAGGTCATTGCTGTGGCAGATGGATTTTAGTTTGATACTTGATGGTTTGGGAGTAAGATTTCATTGGCTGAATATAGAAATGAATGAATTTGTTTGTACTTCCAAACTTGTAAGATTAATGTGATTACCGATGAATTGTGTTTTCCTTTTCATTTAAGAATTTTTTTCCTTTTATTGGAGCAAATTAAGTGATTTTATCTATTTGCTAATCATTTTCTAGAGGTATTATCTCAGAAAAATCAAGATTTTTCTGCTACCACTTTATTTTGTTGTAAATAAGTTAGATTAACATTTTTTAATACTTAATTTTGGCTTTCTTTTCCTCCTTCTCTGCCCTCTTTTCTAACGCCTGTCCCCACACATTTCCATAATATCTGCTGTTAGGTAAGGAGAGTATGAACTTTATTAGGATGATAGACTCAAGCTTTCTTCCTAAATAAGAGTCATGCATTTTCAGTTAAAAATTTAAATCATTTTTTAAGTTTCTTTAAAGATCTAATCTAACTAAATATTAACATCTAACTAAAGATCTAGCTAACATTTTATTTCCTATTTCTACACTAGCATCCTAAACTTTTAAGGTTGTACTTTTTCTACTTTTGGGGTGGTAATTTGCCTTAATTAAAAATTGTGAATAGGGGCTAGAGATTTAGCTCAGTTGTTCACGCACCTGCCTGACAAGCGCAAAGTTCCTGATTTGATCCCGGGTTACCACATACAACAGTACCAGGCATGGTGGTTCATGCCCACCAGCAATCAGTACCACATACCACAATGCTGGGCGTGGTAGCTCATACCTGTAATCCCAGCACTTGGGAGGCAGAGGCAGGAGGATTGCTGAGTTCAAGGCTACATAGAGCTCAGAGCCAACCTGAACTACAAAGTGAGACCCTGTCTCAAAAAAAAAAAAAAATATATATATATATATATGAACATAACTGATGCTCTTTAAAAATTTTTTATTGTGAGCAGCATGTGCATGGTAATGTTTGCTGAAGTGGGAAATACTGGATATTTTAAAGACCGCTCAAACCAGTATATATGTAGTGCAATTTTTAAAGGATTAAATGAGATGCTGTATATAAGTTGGTCAGCATATGCTGATGCCAGTAGCAAATGCTAGTTACTTCTTGTTTATAGAATTTCTTTTCATTTGTCAAATACTAGGTCACGATGTTAAAAAACATGATTTGTTTTTATGTTATTTTTTTGAACATACGATATATTCTCTAGTATGATTTAAAAATACACTAGAGCCAGGCGTGATAATTCACGCCTGTAATCCCAGCACTCGGGAGGCAGACACAGGAGGATTGCTGAGTTCGAGGCTTGCCTGGGCTACATAGTGAGCTCAGAGCTAGCCTGAACTACAAAGCGAGACCCTGTCTCAAAAAAAAAAATTTAAAAATACACTAGAGATCACCAAGTAAAGTAGCTGTAGGGTAAATAGTGAAGTGCTACCATAGAAATCAGACAAGGGTACTGGAGGAGCTTTTAGGAGAGGTTTCTAACTGAATCTTAGGGGAAAGGAGTTGTCAAGGAAAGTGTCCCAGAGGAAATGAACTCTAAACTGTAGAAATGTTAAATGGCCAAAGGGGGAAAGATAGGGGAGGAAAGTTGCTAAAAAAGTAGCATGTAACACAGCCTTGAGAGAGCAGGGCTGACATAACATGGTTGAGTGCTGGCAGCCAATAGGTCAGAGTGCAAGTCTAGAGTTAGTACTTTGCTGTGCCAGGAAGATTGGGGACTCCTGGAGTGTTTTCTGCATGGCGTTGGCATACCTAGCTATGGCTGCCTGGGCAACTTGGAAACCTTACTAAAAGTGCTGTGTTGGATAGGTGATCTCACAAGGAGGAGAGCTGGTAGCTTCTTGTCCCAGTACATGATGAGTGTGAGCTATAATTTTATATTTATACTTTATTTTATACATCCTATGTAGTCTTGTCTGGTGTTTCATAATTTCATTACGAAAATTAAGCAAATTAATTTTTGTCCATCAGTGCAATCCTAGCAGTTTTCAATTAGTAGCTTTAAAATAAGATTCATAAATTGTAATTAAGTATTGTATAACACGTATTTGTGTTCAGGTTTGATGTCAAAGTCCTACAAGTTTTTAAAAAGTTGTAGGGCCGGAGATTTAGCTCAGTAGTTCCGGCGTCTGCCTCGCAAGCGCAAGGTCCTGAGTTCGATTCCCTGGTAACCACATACAATGCTGGGCGTGGTGACTCATGCCCACCAGCAATCAATACCACATACCACAGTGCCAGGCGTGGTGGCTCACGCCTGTAATCACAGCACTCGGGAGGCAGAGGCAGGAATATTGCTGAGTTCGAGGCTTGCCTGGGCTACATAGAGCTCAGGGCCAGCCTGAACTACAAAGCGAGACCCTATCTCCAAAAATAAATAAATAAAATAAAAAGTTGTAATACTGGTGATAAATGAATCTCTTCAGAAAAGTGTTTGTTCCAAAGATGAGACTTTATATAATTTCTTTAGACTATAATGTATTTTATAAGTTGGATTTTTTGTTTTTGAAAACAGAATCTTACTGTATCGTCCAGGCTGGCCTTGAACTCACTGTGTAGCTCAGGGTGGCCTCAAACTTGATTTTCCTCAGCCTCCTTGATGCTCATGGTCCCAGGACATGTACTATCATGCTCCGTTTGCATTTTGAACTTTAAGCTAAAAAGTCAGTTAGTTTTTCTCTTCATGTAGTCAAGACTTTTCTCTGAGAAATTACATGTTAACTAAAAATATAGTTCTATTAGTAATAGTTCTAGTGTTAAACAGAAAGATACAAGTAGGTACTTAGTAAATACAAGTATATAGGATTAGTAATTAAAACGCTTGAAGATAAGCTGAAATACACTTTGTTTTTATTTGAGACAGGGTCTCACTTTGTAGTTCAGGTGGCCCTGAACTCACTATGTAGCCCAGGCAAGCCTCGAACTCAGCAATCCTCCTGTCTCTGCCTCCCGAGTGCTGGGATTACAGGCATGAAATACACTTTTAAGGGGCACTAGAATACATTGAAAATTTTAAAATAATATTATTGATATTTTTGGATTAGCATGATTTGAAATGTCCCAAAAAAATCATTAAAAAGTGGGAGAGGGCTGAGGACATACTTTAGTGATAGAACATGTGTGGCTGGCATGGGTGACACCCTAGGTTTAATCCCTAGTGCTGCATAAGAAAATCCTGTTGTTTTTAGACTTAGATAATTTGTTGAAAATAATTTAAAGTGGATATAAAACATTGTAAAATCTAATGGCAGGGTGAGTAGATTACTTTTCCCACTTTACAAAATGTATGTTTTTGACTTTTGCAGAGTTGAACAATGACCATCGGTGACAAAGTTAATTCTTCAGAACTCTCAGCGTGTCAGAATCACCCTGGCAACTCTGAGGCAGTCTCACCTGGAGACATGGATGCCGGCTCTACCAGCTGGGGTGCTGTGTCTGCGCTGAGCGATGTTTCTGGACATACACTGTCTTTAGGACCAGTGCCTGGTGCTGTCTATTCAAATCCGGCTATACCTGATAAGTCCGAGCCATCACCACAAAAGGATCAAGGTACTGTTTTTTTTAAACTGCTCCTAGAAACTCCTGATGGTTACTGTCGGTAGGCTAGTAGTTTGAGAGAGGGTTTCATTTTGTAAAAGATATTGCCATATTGGTGACCAACATTATTTGTTGAAATTATTTTCCTTTAATGAATAAGTATTCATTGATTAACATATATATCATACCAGGGTATTATTTTTAGTTACTAAAATATGAGTAGTTTCTAATTTTTTGAAGGATAAACTATCTTGGAGAGAATGGAGATGAGCAAGCATTACATTTTCAGTTATCTAGTGGTTATTATAGTTTCCAGTTAGATATAATACCAATCTTTGGAAAGGAGTCAATAATGTAAATATTAAATTTGTCAAAATTTACTCAGATAAGTGAAACATTAACACTTTTTTTAATGGAATTCTTTATTGGTACAATTTATATCCATCTCACAATCACACATAACATTAACACTTTTAAGACTTGAATTTAAAATCTTGAAAATTTGAAATGAAAAGAAAAGCACTACTAGAATCCTAATTGGGATTTGTCCAGTTTAGAATAATTTGATCCTTGTATTGTTTAAGTCCTCTTAGTAAGTTTGATACTGTGGTATGAGAGTAAGTGGTAGGGTTTGTTAAAGGTGCTTTGAATGTATGGGAGGAAAAGCTTATATCACAAAACATAAATAACTTAATTGAATATTACACATAGAGGTTTAAGGTCCTTCAGCTTCACTGGCAAGGCTTTCCAGTAAGGGCATCTTTCTGCAAGGCTCAAGCTTCTATCATATTGCTGAGCTTCCCTTTCTCTTAGGATTTAGCTCAGTCTCCCTCTGCATTTTTTGGGGAACCTTGCTTATTATCTAGTGACTCATTTTTCCTTTCCCAATTTTGTTCTTTATCCTCCATCAAACCAAAACCTACTTAAGTATCAATATCTCTTCAAATTGAGAACCATCTATAGGTCATCTTTACCTTTCACAGCACTAAGAAACTAGCTGTCCTTTGAAAAATTAGTTTTGCTATTGGCGATTTTGAACTTTGCTAGTAGTTTCTTCAACATCACTTTTTTTTTTTTTTTTTTTTTTTTTTTTTTTTTTTTTTTTTTTTTTTTTTTTTTTTTTTGGTTTTTTGGAGACAGGGTCTCGCTTTGTAGTTCAGGCTGGCCCTGAGCTCACTATGGTGCCCAGGCAGGCCGCCGTGAATTTAGCAATTCTCCTGTCTCTACCTCCCGAGTGCTGAGATTACAGGCGTGAGCCACCACGTCCGGCCAACATCACATTTATTTTTTAACACAATTATTAGTAATCTGTTAAAAAGCCTTAATAGATACATATCTTTTAAGAACACATGTATGTAGGGCCGGAGGGTTAGCTCAGTGGTTCTGGCGCCTGCCTCGCAAGCGCAAGGACCTGAGTTCGATCCCCGGTAACTACATAGAATGCTGGGCGTGGAGACATGCCCACCAACAATCAGCACCGCATACCACAATGCTGGACATGGTGACTCACGCCTGTAATCCCAGCACGCGGGAGGCAGAGATAGGAGGATTGCTGAGTTCGCGGCGGCTTGCCTGGGCACCATAGTGAGCTCAGGGCCACCCTGAACTACAAAGCGAGACCCTGTCTCCAAAGAGCAAAAAAAAAAAAGAACATATGTATGTAGTACACTTACAAGTAACGGCCTGGTTCAGAACCTATATTTTCTTAGTGATAAATGAGGATGACATCAGTACTAAGCATCAGAACTGTGACACCTAGGGAAGTCTTAGCTGATGGAGGTGGTACTGAATACAGGCATCCAAAGCAAACATTAAAGGAAATTGGATTATCTTACATACTCTGTTGGTTGTATTAAGTAGTTATAAAAAAGTAATGAGCTCTCATGAGGTCATCAGCCAGTTTTGACATTTATTAGCTTATAGCTATGTTACCCACTGACCCTGTCCCTAGTATTTTAAAGCAAGTTGAATATTTCATATTTATTTATTTATTTATTTTTAGGTGTTTTTTGAGCCAGGTCTTGTTTTGTAGTTTAGGGTGGCCCTGAACTCACTATGTAGCCAAGGCTAGCGTTGATCTCACAGCAGTCCTTCTTCCTCTGCTTCCTGAGTGGTGGGATTACAGGTGTGAGCCATCACACTTAGCATTGTGGTTATGTGGTACCGGTGATTGAACTCAGACCTTGTGCTTGCTAGGCAGATGCCAGAACCACTGAGCTAAATCCCCAGCCCTGTTTTTGTGTTTGTATAGAATTCTTTTTAAACATTAAAAATATCTGTTAAAAATGACATACCTTTATTTTCTTCAGTACTAAAGTACCAGGAATTGAACTCAGGAAGTGTCTTGAATAGCTATGACTGCAGGCCTGTACTATCATGCCTGACTAATAATTTATTTTCAGTAGTTAGTCATTGAAAGTAGTATCCAAATGGAATCTGCACTTTGTGCCTGTGTATATATCTACGAAATTTCTTCTAATTTGTAAACCTCCCCACTTTTTGTGTTTGCAATTTATTTATTGAAGAAACTAAATCATTTAGTTTCTCATGTCCTAGGTTCTGTCTTTTTAAATGTTCCTTTCTACACTGTATTTCTGGCAGTGATAATGAAGTTTAGAATTTTGATCAAGTATTGCTATTTGGCTTTAGCAGCATGCCAAGTTTTATGTTTAAATCTTTACTATTTATTTTTCTAGCCCTAGGTGATGGCATTGCTCCGCCACAGAAAATTCTTTTTCCGTCAGAGAAGATTTATCTTAAATGGCAACAAACTCATAGAGTTGGTGCTGGGCTTCAGAATTTGGGCAATACCTGTTTTGCCAATGCAGCATTGCAGTGTTTGACGTACACACCTCCGCTTGCCAATTACATGTTATCACATGAACACTCCAAGACATGTAAGTGTTCTGCATGGTGGTGTGTTTGTGGACTGTGGTATGCTAACCTACTCATTTTTTTCCTCTGAAATGAAAAGAGTTGAGTTGAGTTATGTGGTCATTAAGAAGTTGGTTTATTCCTTTAGAATCCAAGATTTCTACTTAGCTTGCGTAAGAAGCATAGTGCATCTAATTTGACTTGGGAGTGGGTATTTAAAAGAAAATCTATTTTATCATCATTTAGCATTTCTGACTCCTTCGTAGTTTTCTAAACCTGTTAAAATGTTTTTGATTCCTTTTTTTTTTTTTTTTTTTTTGCTTTTTGGAGACAGGGTCTTGCTTTGTAGTTCAGGCTGGCCCTGAGCTCACTATGGTGCCCAGGCAAGCCGCCGCGAACTCAGCAATCCTCCTGTCTCTGC
>PVIC010027912.1:0-23564 GCA_004025085.1 Thryonomys swinderianus
CGCTGGAACCACTGAGCTACATCTCCGGCCCCTTCCTGCATTTCTTATACCTACTGTAGTTACCATATTTCCTTGTTATCATATTTTCTCTTTATGAGAAGCAGCCACCTGAAGAACATTCTTGTGTGTCTCACAGAATATCTTTCAAAAGCATAGTTCAGTGGCTGAGCGTGTGCTCAGTGGTAGAGTGTGTATGTAGCAGACACAAGGCTCTTGGTTCTTTCCCAGCACCACAGAAAATGATTATCTAAGGACATAGTTCACTGTACCTTCTAATAGTCTTTCTTTATTATAGTCTTTATTGTAACATTATTTACAATAACTACTAGTTTAACCTGTAATTAAAGTTCTTAATAAGGTTAGAAATTCTAATAACAATTTTAATCTTTGTAAATCATGTAAATATTAAAGCAGCAGAAGATCGGTATTTGGGTTTTTTAATAAGCAGTATATAAACTTCCGCCCTATGAATCTGCAGTGAGCCAGCTGTGATGGCATGGGGCTATTCTCCCACAACTCTGAGAGCCAAGACAGGAAATCGAGGGAGATCGAGGCCAACCTCCACTACATGACAAGGCCATCTCAAGAAAATAAAAACAAAAACATCTGCAGTGGTGTAAACATGGAACCCATCTTTAGGGTGTCATAGAAAACAATTTTTTTCTGGCAATTAAGTGTAAGGCCTTGCATATGCTAAGCAAGTACTCCACCACTGAGGACATTCCCTTCTTTTCAGAGAATCTTTTTTTGTTTTGTTTGTTTAATTATTTTGAGACAGGATCTTACTAAATTGTTGAATTATCTAGGCAGGCTTCAAACTTATTCCTGCCTCCACCTCTCCGAGCCCTGGGATTTATAGGAGTACAGCACCACACTGGTCTTTTCATAAAATCTTAAAATTGGAAGGGATATTAATGATATTCAAACATTTTCTTTTACTTTCCTCTTTGGACTCTTGTTTGTTTTGGGGATGTTGGGGATTGAACAGAGGACCTCCTGCTGTACCAGTGAGCTGTATCTCCAACTTTTTTCTTGCTTGCTTGCTTCCTTTCGTTTGCTCGCTTTTATCTTTCTTCTTTGCTTCTTTCTCTTTCTTTCTTTCTTCCTCTCTCTTTTATAATTTATTTACTGAATTTTTTTTTTTTTTAAACAAGAGCTCACTACATAGTTCTAGCTGGCCTTGAACTCACTACTAGCCCAGGCTGCCCTTGGATTTGTGGCTATCCTCCTGCCTCATCCTCCTAAGTGTTGGGATTACAGCATGGGCCACCACACCCAGCCCAGGCATTTCTTTTTTTTTTTTTTTTGCTTTTTTTGGAGACAGGGTCTCGCTCTGCAGCTCAGGCTGGCCCTGAGCTCACTATGGTGCCCAGGCAAGCCGCCGCGAACTCAGCAATCCTCCTGTCTCTGCCTCCCGAGTGCTGGGATGACAGGCGTGAGCCACCACGTCCAGCATTGTGGTATGCGGTGTTGATTGTTGGTGGGCGTGAGTCTCCACGCCCAGCATTATATGTGGTTACCGGGAATCGAACTCAGTACCTAGCGCTTGCAAGGCAGGCGCCGGAACCACTGAGCTAACCCTCCGGCCCCAAGGCATTTCTGATTTAATGTGACATTTAAGAGCTTTCCTAATCCAGCATCACTTCCACAACTTGTCACATCTGTCTCATGTGCTCCTGACATTCCCAGCATGCAGCAGGTCTCAGCCTTTGCTCCTCCTCACCCATTGTCCCCCAACCCTTTACCACCAAGCTCTGGCTTGCCAGTGCCTGATCATCATCTTCAGACTTGGCTCAGATGGAGCAGTCACATGATGGCTGCCTTTCAGGCTTGGAGCTGGGTGAAGGCCAGGGTCCACTTGCACTTGTACCCTTTGTCCCTGCCCACATATGCCTGTGCAGTGATAGTCTAAGTGACTGTGCAGTTTGTTCTTTTCTGTGGTAGTAGTTCCATGGTTGCAGATTGTCATATTATTGCATCACTCTGCATATTGAGCTAAATCTCAGTTTGGTTGTGGCGTCTGCCCATAGTTGCTCTCAAAAGTGTATAGAACACATACATCTGCTCCCTCTTCCAAAAGGCTGCCTTTTGGGCTGTGGCTATAGCTCCTTGGTAGAGCACTTTTCTAGCACACACAAAGCCCTATCCCCAACACTCCAAAAACAAAGTTAATTAATTAATTAATAATAATTTTAAAAAACAAAGACTTTTCTCACTGAAAGGGAAATTGAAGATATACTAGTCCACACTTGCATTCTCTAAATTGTTAATCATTTTTTGTTTGTTTGTTTGTTTGTTTTTGTGGTACTGGGGATCAAACTCAGGCTCCTATGTGTCCAAGGTTTGCAGGGTACTACTTGAGCTAAATCCCCAGCCCCTGTTATAATCTTTTTTTTTTTTTTTTTTTTGCTTTTTGGAGACAGAGTCTCGCTTTGTAGTTCAGGCTGGCCCTGAGCTCACTATGGTGCCTAGGCAAGCCGCCACGAACTCAGCAATCCTCCTGTCTCTACCTCCCGAGTGCTGGGATTACAGGCGTGAGCCACCACATCTGGCATTGTGGTATGCGGTGTTGATTGTTGGTGGGCGTGAGTCTCCACGCCCAGCATTATATGTGGTTACCGGGGATCGAACTCAGGTCCATGCGCTTGCGAGGCAGGCGCCGGAACCACTGAGCTAACCCTCCGGGCCCTTTTTTTTTTTCTTTTGAGACAGGGTCTCGCTTTGTAGTTCAGGCTGGCTCTGAGCTCACTATATAGCCTAGGCAAGCTTCGAACTCAGCAATCCTCCTGTCTCTGCCTCCTGAGTGTTGAGATTACAGGCATGAGCCACCACACCCGGCTGTTAATCATTTTTTAATACTGATAACAAAATTTGAAGCTGGCACTTAGCTTTAGACTTTTCTACTTTAATATAGCAATAATCAGACTACAGTTTTGCTGCAGACCCATTTTTTTATCTTTAGTTCCAGGACCCTCTGGTGACAATGGCATCAGTATTACTATGATTTTGATGGCCTGGATGGTTATTGCAATGATCTTGTTCCTGCTGAGACCTCCCAATCTAAGAGGATCCAACTCACCAGGAAAGCCAAGCAGTCCTCATCATGTAAGTGCTGTGAGTTGTAAGTGTTGGGGGAGCAGGTGTGTATCTGTGGCCTAGGGAGGGAGGAAGAACTTATTTTGACTGAAATACGGTATCTGAATTGGCCAAAGGAATGCTTAACTCATGCAATGGGTTCTTCCAGTAAAGTCCTGGTAAATCTTGCAGTTAACCACAGAGAACAGCACAGATATGTAGCTGGTAATATAAAAGTGAATTCTGGTCTCTGCGCTAGAGAGATGTCCAAGGACGTCATGCTACAAGTAGCCCAAGTGGAAGCTCTGTCTTCCACTGGCACCTCCAACAGCCCCTGCTGGTCACACTTCACACCTTCAGACGCTCTGCTGAGCTTCAGCTCAGTGTCTCACGCCTTCCAGCTGAGCTTCTGAATTCAGTATGTGGAAAGAATCTGAGGCTATCTGGCTAAATTCTGTTTTCCTCTTGTTTTCTCATTCTTTTCCTCTTAGATTAATTTTCCTTTTAATTCATGAAAATGCATTAGTACATTTACAGTATGTAATGATAGTATTCCTCATGGGAATACATGTGCCTAATACCTTAATTCTTTTTACCTCCCTTTCCCCTGCCCTCCCTCCCACCCCCCCTTCATCTCTTGGTTCCATTTTTCCATTACAAGAGATCTGTAACCCTGTCTCCTATGTGATATTTCAGCTCACAGGGTTGATTTGTTTCATGTAACATTATTGCCTCAAGGCACATCCATTTTCCCTACAGATAACTCATTTACTGTATATCCTTTTTTGTGACAGAACATTACATACTCCATTATGTATAAGTGCCACATTTTCTTTTTCCATTCATCTATTGAATTCTTTTTTCATTCATCTATTGATTTCCATTCATCTGTCTATATACAGGCTGCTCCCAAGACTTAGCTATATGAATTGTGCTGCTATAAACATGCATATACATGTATCACTATACTATGATGTCTTCAGCTCTTTGGGGAAGGTACTCAGAAGGGGAAGAGCTGGTCAAATGGAATTTCTAGTTTTAGTTTTTGAGGGCTTCTTCATAGTAATTTATATCCAATCAACAATATAGAAGATTATATCCTATCAACAATGGTTGCCATTTTTTCTGAAATAAGGTAGGATCTTGTTTTCATTTCTTTATTGGCCAAAAATATTGAACATTTTCTCATTGTATTTGTGGGCTATTTGTACTTCTGAGAAGTGTCTACACATTTCAGTTACCTATTTTTTTCTTTTCTTTTTTTTGAGATAGAGTCTCACTTTGTAGTTCAGTCTGGCCCTGAACTCACTATGTGGCCCAGGCTAGCCTTGAACTCATGGCAGTCCTCTGGCATCTGCCTCCCCAGTGCTGGGATTCCAGGTGTGAACCACCATGCCTGACTTAGTTACCTACTTTTTGATTGGGTCTTTTTTTTTTTTTTGAGTCACGGTCTTGCTTTGTAGTTCAAGCTGGCCCTGAGTCCACTGTGTAGCTCAGGCAAGCCTCAAACTCACAGCAGTCCTCCTGCCTCTGCTTCCCGAGCTCTGAGATTACAGGCTTATGCCACCATGCCCGGCTTATGGTATGTGGTACTGATTGCTGATGGGTGTAAGTCACCACCCCTATTATTTTTGTATG
Organism: Thryonomys swinderianus; assembly: GCA_004025085.1. Taxonomy (NCBI): domain Eukaryota; kingdom Metazoa; phylum Chordata; class Mammalia; order Rodentia; family Thryonomyidae; genus Thryonomys; species Thryonomys swinderianus. The sequence goes on from PVIC010027912.1 coordinate 4,714, forward strand.
TGCTGGGGATTGAACCAGGGATTCTTGCACTTGCTAAGCTTGTGCTGAAACCCACTGAGCTAAAGCTCTGGCCCATTGGTTGGGTCTTTTGTTTCAGGGGGGGCATCTGATTTTTTTTTTTTTTTGAGACAGGGTCTCACTTTGTAGTTCAGGCTGGCTCTGAGCTCACTATGGAGCCCAGGCAAGCCTCGAACTCAGCAATCCTCCTGCCTCTGCCTCCCGAGTGCTGGGATTACAGGTGTGAGCCACCATGCCCAGCACTGTGGTATGTGGTATTGATGGCTGGTGGGCGTGAGTCTCCATGCCCAGCATTGCATATGGTTACCAGGGATCAAACTCAGGACCTTGCACTTGTGAGGCAGGTGCCGGAACCACTGAGCTAACCCTCTGGCTCTGTCTTTTTGTTTTTTGAGACAGGGTCTTGCATCGTAGTTCAGACTAGCCCTGAACTCACTACGTAGCCCAGGCTAGCCTCAAACTCACAGCAATCCTCCTACCTCTGCCTCCCAAGTGCTGGGATTATAGGCAGGAGCCACCATAGCTACCCTTGTGGTATGTGGTACCTGGGATGGAACTCAGGACCTTGCACTTGCTAGGGAGATGCTAGAACCACTAAGCTGAATCCCCAGGCCCTACCATTTTTGAATTATTTGTATATTCTTTGTATCAGTCCTCTGAGGAATAACTGGCAAAAATTTTTCCTATTCTGTAAGTTGTTTCTTCACTGTTGGTTGTTTCTGGCTGTGCAGAAGATTTTTAATTTGATATTCAGATGTTCCTCATTTAACAACCGCATTCCATTCCTATACCTAGGTCATTGAATGAATTGGTTGCTAAATAAGGAGAACTGTATGTAGTATGTACAATATTCAGAACAAAGAAGTGGTCAAAGGAAACTCCAGCTTGATACTTTGCTTTTATTTGTACAACTCATGCAGGGCTGTAATGTATAACAATGTAAAACTACAGTACTGTAAAAAATTTACTACTGTGCATGGTGGTGCACACCTTTAACCCCAGCACTTGGGAGGCTGAGGCAAGAAGATTGCCACCAGAGTGAGGACAACATGGACTACACAACAAAACCCTGTCTCAAAGATTAAAAAACAAAAAAGCTGTTTAGATAATGTTGCATGGTGACTTCAATTATGAAAGAACACAATATTAGTGCATAGAAAAAAGCTTAAATTGGGCCAGGGATTTAGGTCAGTGGTTCCAGCACCTGCCTCATAAGCACAAGGTCCTGAGTTTGATCCCCAGTACAAAAGAAAAAGAAAAAACTTAAATTTATTTTTGGTTTTCCTCAAAAGAGGAATTTTCATAAAACATCTTGCATAATGACTTAATAAAGTGTTTTTTCCTTACACCATATACAGCTTTTTTACATTCATGTCAATGAGCAACTTCCTCAGTGTTTGGAGATTAAGAATCCCAATTTAATAACCAAACTTAGAAGTAATTAAAAGTGACACATCCCAGTCTAAGGTTTACTGGAGGCAGAGGTTCTAGGAATAACAGTCCCTTTGCCTTGGGACTAAGCAAGAAAAAACACTCAGTCTAATTCCAAGTAGAAATATTGATCACCCGTAGCTGAGCCCTTACAGAGCATGTCAGGGTAAGTAAATTAAAACTTCCTGAAGATCCCAAAGATGCAATATTTTCAGTTCAGATGTTTTCTATTGCAAGTAACAAAAACCAATTTAAAGTGGTTTAAGTGGCCATATTAATTTGCACATTAAAAAAATTTATTTTTATTAGTCCATGCTTGCAGCAAATATTGATTACATTCATTATTTTTAATGCCAGGGACAGGATCCGCCAGCTCCTCCTGTGGACTAACTTTGTGACCCAGGAAGCGAAAATAGCTAACACCTTGCACGACCAAATGAACGGAGACGACTGGAGTGATCTTAACCTACTAGAAGAGTTTTCCTTTTGCATCTGCAGCATGGGATGGTATCGTTTCCGTGAGCTTCTAGAAATTTCCCTTGCAAACTTATTTTTGCTTCGATGTTATCACCATTCCTATTGACAGTATGTTTGAGTAAATGATTATATTAAAAAACATAATACACATGGGGTTTTCTTGGTTGTCCTAAACTTAAACATTCCACCCATTCTGTTTTTAACTATGATCATTAATTTTGTGGTGATTTTTGGCCTGATTGAAGGAAATTTGAGATTTCTGCGTTTTAATATTTTAAATAGTTTTGATAGACTTTAAACTTTTTTTTTTCACGAGGTATTTATAAAGTTATTTGGAGTTACCTGGGTCTGTATGAAAGAAAATGAAAACCTCAGCTGTCCTTTACATTTACTTTCCAGTTTATTTGTGGGCGGCAGTTTTCTCTAGTTCTGGACTGTGGCAGCTTTTAGAATATTTTACAAATTATAGGTGAAATCTGTATCACTTGTTCTAGTTGGTTTATATGGCTATAGTAAGGAAAGAAATGATATGGTTGATTACTGATTTTTTTATTCCCACTAAAAATGTCTAGTGTTAAGAATACTTGGTTGATCAGTATAGTAGATGATTAATAGGCCATTATGTAACGTTTGCAACCCCTGTACACTAGCCTTACAAGGTTCATGAAAAGAGGGGAAAAGTTCATGCTTTCTGCCTTTGCCACATAGAATCTGTTCAGTAATAACTTAAGCTATAATTTATTTTTAAAATGAGTGCCTCTCAGGAAGCTTCTTTTCTAACATTTCCCTACTAAAGTGAAACTAACATCTGTATTGGGGCCTATTGGGTTACTGACTTTTGAATGCCTATTTACTTATTCACTCATTTCTTTGAAGGAAAAACTCGAGTCCTTTGTTACCCTTTTGTCTTTAAATTTTTTGAAATGCAGTCTTAGTTTATCCCCTTAAACTCATTCCCATTTGGTAAAGCAGTGGATTTTGAAGTGTATAAAAAAGGAAAAGAGTTCATTGTTAATGCTCGGTTTGGAAAAAAAGATTAATACAAATGGCATTTTTAAATGTCTGCATGACTCATGTGGTTTTGGAATTTTTCCCTAGCTAGTGATTACAGTTTATTTAGTGGGAGCTAGAAGATATTTTCCTATCAATGTAAGGATTTCCCCCCTAAGTCAGTCTAGCTTTTCATTGTACAGCATAGATCTGAGGAATTATTTCTGTGAATTCAATAAACTTCTGTATATCATTATATTGGTTAGTCTCTGATACAGTTGTGTGATACTTTTAGGGTACGTTCCCCCTTTATTATGACATTATAGGTCCCCCAGCATTGTAAGGGCATTATTTCATTACATAATCAACTACTGATTGGCTTGGGTTTTCCTTAGCTTTGTGTTCAACTTTCTGAAATAACATAACCAAGTCTGTATTATTTGGCTAATAAAGGGGGTAGCACTGCACAGATAATTAAAATCTTGGCTAAAAGAACACCAGAGAGTAAAGATTTCCTCTCTTGCTGTGGCCTGCTGGCAGCCTTCTCAGCTCTCTAGCCGGTAAAATGTTTAAGCAGAAGAAGTGGGAATGGCGTACCATGAAGCTAAATCCTTCCAGTAGTCCTTTGCTTGCCCTTGCCCCTTGGACTTTGACATTTTATCCATATTTCCAGTAATTCTCTTCCCTAACCTTCTGGAAGGCCAAATCCTTCTGGAGATACCACTCTACTATAGTTTATAGAACATATGGCTAAATCACTGAGAATTGGCTTTAGTTGAAGAAGTGCTGAAATATGAATACACAGTGTCTAAAATTAAAGACCTGAAAATTTGGATTTTTTTTTCCTAATTCATTCTGCCACAAACTTAATTGACATTACATCTAAATACATTAGTTTCCAAAAAATCATAGCATATTGACCAGCAGCAAAATATAGCCCTGCTGGGCCCTGAAATGGAGACATCTGGAAAATAACAACCCAGTTAAAAAAAAAGAAGAAGAAGAAGAAGAAGAAGAAGTAGAACTCCAGGAAAAGTAGAAACTACAGAGTAACTGAAGACAACAGAGAGCAAAGAAAGCTGCAGCCTGGGACGCTAGCGAACTCCAGAGAGGATGCCCTGTCTCTGCACACCTCAGGTCAGCCTCAGGAGGAACTGCAGACACAGCACTGGCCCAAGAGTTTACTCTGCGTGTGACTTCTCTGCACAGCACTCCAGGGTGGGAGAAGTTCACTGCCCTGTCTGCCATACTTAGGACTGACAGAATCAGAATCCACTAGGGGAGGGGAGGTTTATTGTTTAAGCCGATCTACTCCAGAAATCAGAAGTCATGGGATCACTTTTCTTCAGAGTCCCCTGGGCTACCTTACCACAGTGACTGGATGAAAGACCGCCATGAGACAGTCATGGGGAAGGGATGGACTTCCGCAGATTCCTTGAGAAGAAAGTTTGAGCATCATTGTGCTCAGGTTGTCATGGACATCATGGTCCCAACCTCTGTGGAGAAAAGCCAGCCAGTGGAACAGTTTTGAGGGGCTGAAAATGCTGACATTAAGTCCAGTGGAATGCATGGTTGGCTACTTCCAGCACAGCTCAAGGTCTGTTTGTTTTTTCCATGTGCTAGGGTGATCAGGGACTTGCCACAGCTTGGACAGGTGACACACCCAAGAATAGATGGATGGGGGACCCCTGGAACAAAGGCAACTTATGGACCCCTGGCCACACAGCCAGCTGGAGAAAGCAGAGCTTTGAGGTCAGAGATGGGCACAGATGCTGGGAGCTGCTGAGGGACTGACCCTGCCCAGCATTCACACACAAAGAGTGGCTAATTCTCCCCATCCGGATCAGGTGCATCTCAGTGCTAACAGGCCCTGGAAAGAACCACTTAGCCAGATCCACAGAGGAATTTTAACTTTCTTTTACTGGAGTTTTATTCTGTTTTTCTTATCTTCCTTTTCTTTTTCAAATTTTATTTCATATTTTTCATCCTTTGCTCATTTTTTGTTGTTGTTGTTTTTTGTTTGAGGCAGGGTCTCACTTTGTAGTTCAAGCCGCCCCTGAGCTCACTGTGTAGCCCAGGCAATCCTCAAACTCAGCAATCCTCCTGCCTCTACCTCCCAAGTACTGGGATTACAGGCGTGAGCCACCATGCCCAACATTACCTTCATTTATTATTACTTTTAAGCTTTATTAACTTTTAGCTATTTAGTTGATTATGCTATCATTGCTGATTTTTTTATATTGTTAATGGTGGCAGTTAATTTTAATTGATTTTCACTGTATCTGGTTTGTCTTTGTATTGTCAACATTACACAGTAGCTCATTTTATCCTCTCCTAAGTGATGCTGGGGATCAAGTCCCTCCCCCTAGAAGAAGGCTGGACTCTTAAGAAGACCTTCAAAAATGCTAAATAGAAAAAAAAAGAAAAAAAAATGCTAAATAGGTTGAAGAGTAGAATAAACCCCAAAACATAGTCAGACCTACTGTAACATCAAAGGGAGACTGAACCTAAGATCTCCACAGTAGTGACAGAGTTTTTCCATCCTAACTATGCAAGAACAACAGAGAAATGAGAAAGCAAGGCAACAATATGGCTCCAAAAGTCCTAGCTCCCTGAAATCTGATCTCTGTCAGGCACCGAAGCAGATGAAGCTATAGACAAAGAACTCAAAAACAAATGATCTAAATGTTTGAAGAGTTAAGAGGAAACATAAGCAAATGGATAAGATATTTGAGATCAAAAAGGATTTAATTAAAAAGATTTTACCAATGAAACGTTTAACAAGCTTAAAGAAGAAACAATCAGTGAATTGAATTGAGCAGAAAATACAGTCCATAATGAGAATACAGTCCAGTCCATACTTTCTAATTCGAAAAGAATTAAAGTATGAGAAGAAAGCAGCATAGATGGGTGTTGTGAAAATTCCAATGGGAAGCATGGATAGCAGACCTGACCTAGGGTATGGACAGTGTCAGAAACAGAAGACAGTATGCACGTAGTTCATCATAAACTCAGTACATCATAAACTACAAGAAAGAAGACACTGCACAAATTGGATCCAACAGCTGTGAGATCATAAAAAGAAAAAACCAAACAATCAAAAAACAAAGTTATAGGAATAAAAGAAATATTAGAAGATGACTCAAATGTATAAGAGATATATTCACTAAAATCATTGCAGAAAATTTTCTAAATCTAAGCAAAGATTTCAGTATTCAAATACAAGAGGCTAGCTAGGCATGCTGGCACATTCCTGTAATCCCAATGCTCAGAGGCTGAGTTAGGAAGACTGCTTCAAAGCCAGCCTGGACTACATAGTGAGTTCAAGGCCAACCTAAACTACAAAGTGAGACCCTTCCTCTGAATAAATAAACAAGTCTTATCAAGCCAAAATATCTATGACCAGAAAAGAACTTTTTTGTGACACATCCTAATCAAAATTCCAGAAATTTAACAAAAGCAGAGAATACTAAAAGCTGTTAGGGAAAAACAGCAAGTAACTTGTAAAAACAGGCCCATCAGGGGCCGGAGGGTTAGCTCAGTGGTTCCGGTGCCTGCCTCGCAAGCGCAAGGTCCTGAGTTCGATCCCCGGTAACCACATATAATGCTGGGCGGGGAGACACGCCCACCAACAATCAACACCGCATACCACAATGCCAGACATGGTGGCTCATGCCTGTCATCCCAGCACTCGGGAGGCAGAGACAGGAGGATTGCTGAGTTCACGGTGGCTTGCCTGGGCACCATAGTGAGCTCAGGGCCAGCCTGAACTACAAAGTGAGACCCTGCCTCAAAAAAAGCAAAAAAAAAAAAAAACAGGCCCATCAGAATAACTGCAAATTTCTCACCTTGAAACTTCAAAGGCCAGGAGAGCTTGCAAAGTTTTTCAAACCCTAAAAGAAAAGAATTGTCAACTCCCACTTTTATACCCTGTAAAATTAGCCTTCACCAGCATTGCAGAGCATATTTAAGGGAGTCTTAGATGGGCACCAAGGCCATCAGCACCAAAGAACCCAAAGGAGAGAGCATATAGCTACCTAGGAGAATAAACAAAAGGATGAAAAAAAAAATAACAGCAGAAAAGAATGTAATGACATGTTTCAGTAAACACCTTAGAATAATAAAGCCCAATGTCAGTGGTCTCTTGACCCCAATCAAGACAGACTGGCAAATTAGATTTTTTTTTTCTCCTGGTACCAGGGATTGAACTCAGGTCCTTGTGCTTACAAGGCAGGTGGCACCACTGCTAAATCCCCAGCTTGCAAATTGGATTTTTGAAAATGTAACTCCATTTATTACTTGCAGGAGATAACCTCATCCAAAATTAAGAAGATAGACCAGAGTCCCAAAACAAGCAGGGTAGCCATTTTATTTTCAGACCTGGCAGGCTTTAAGTCAGACTGACCAGAAGGGACAAGATAGCCACTACATACCAGCAAAGGGAACAGATGAACAGGAAGAGATAACAGTTGTAAAATCTATGCCCTGAGTATTGGCTCAACCAGTTTCATAACACAAAGTTACTGGGCTTAAAAGGACAGATACAAGTAGAGGCATGGGGTAGGAGACTTCATTACTCACTGTCACAATCATGTCATCCATACAGAGGAACATGGAGCTAAAGCACACCACTGAGGTGATGGGCTTTTATCCATAACAATGCACACATCTTTCAATAGCATACAGAACATTTTTTGAATATAAAGCGTATCTTAGTCCATAAAGTATGCTTCAGTACAACAAAAGATTTCAAATAATTACCTGCAAGCTATCTGATCACAGTGAAATGAAGTGAGAAATCAACATCAAAAGAAGCCACAGAAACTATACAAACACCTGGTGATCAAGTAATACATTATTGAGTAATCAGTGGATGGGGTAAGAAATGAAAAATTCCTAGAATCATTGACAATGGAAGCACAACATATCAAGCCAGTGGGACACAATCAAAACATTTAGAGAGTGAAGTTTTTACCTGTAAATGTTAACATAAAGAGAGGTGACCTCAAGTAAATAACTAATGGTACCACAAGGTCATGAACAAGAACCCCAAATCTGAAACTAATAGAAGGAAACAAGTTATAAAGATCAGAGTACAAAATAATGAAATTGAGACTAATAAAACAATATAAAGGATCAATAAGTCAAAAAGTTGGTTCATTGAAAGGATAGGGAGAGTTTTGGGGGTGGGAGAGACAGGACTGGGAGAGGAGAGGAAGGGAAAGTAAAACTGATCAAGAGAAGATATGTGTATGTACCAACTCCCCACAATGAATACATTACTATGGGTGACTGTCTACTAATAAAGGAAAAATGTGTATTAGCCTTTTCTTCTTATGGACCATCTGTTACATTGACAACAGAAGTTCTTAATGAAATATTTATTCCTGGAATTTTTTGCTTGTTTAATTTTTCTGAATTGGTTAAAAGACAGTGTACTGCACACAAAGTGTTCTTATTAATCTAACTAGTAATTTATTCTATTTAATTCTTAAACTTTCCATGTGGCCTTGAGTGCATTCTTAAATCATTACTCAACTTGTAAGCATTCACTTGAACTATAGCTATACTGTATTCCTTTTCAAGTTATCTGGGTAAAGGAAGATAAATCTTACATTTTCACCATTTTGGGATCTTGAAACATTCCACAAATGCTGGCGATGTAGCTCAGTGGTGAGGAAGCACTTGCCTAAGGGCCCTGGGTTCAAAACCCTCCTCAAAAAACAAGTCTGGGTTAGTGCCATTTAAAGTTGTTTTATTCAAAATAATTGTAGTTTTTGGGTTTTTTTTTTTTTTTGCCTTCTATATGGAAAAGCTGAGCATCAGCACTATTTATAATAGAAGATTGTTATCATGTAGCTATTGAAGTGCCATCAAATGGTCTAGAGGTGATATTTCAAAACAGCAGAGATTTTCACAAGTAATTATTGAGTAGTACTAATACCATGGTTATTTTTAGTGATAAGTGATGTGATAGTGTTGATGGAATCACCAATATCTTACATTTTGGAAGGAACCTTGGAAATCCATCACTTTGGAAAAAGACTGTCACTCAAAATGAGTACATTATGTGCTGGCATTTGACCAGATTACTTTAAGACACAAACTACCAAACTGAAGAAAGAATAATGAAGAGTGTTTACAGTTCATGGTTAAATCTTGTTGTTGCAATAGTAGGGTTAGTCTTATTATATTTCTAAGTAAAAAAAAAATCATATGTATTTGTTACCATGTCTGATGATTACTTTGTTAAAAAGCAAGTGGTCATGTGATGAACAAAATGTAAAATTACTGTTTTTAAATGTTGAAATAATGCCAAACGAATTGTGTCTGTGCCATCTAGGGTTTATTGTTAATCTTTTACTGAGGACTTGGATTGGGATAAAGGGCTTGTACTATGCACTTTTTATTAATAAATAGAAAATATTAGTAATATTTTGTTTTCTGTTTGCTTTTGTGGGAAGAGAAACAAGGATGTTAACATCCTATGTTAAGGTTTCTTTCTAAGACTTCTTGTTCATAACTAAAGACATTCCAGAGAGAACTTTTTTTAATGAGTAATAGCAATATGTGGATGGTATTCACAAGAAGTTCAGAGAATCTGTAGAAAATTAATTACAGTTTTTTTTTTTTTGTTAACTAGACAGTTGTTTTGAGGGAATAATATCCAGTGGTGTAATTTGACCAGACATGTATTACCCAAAAGGAGTTAGGCTTGCAACTATACTGAAGAACACAGAAATGTGAAAATTTGCTTTTGCACTGACCTGGACACTAAAGATTAGTAATGGCCAAATGTCGGTAGAAATGGTGGCTTCTGACATGGTGTCAGTGTCTGTCAGTTATTTAAATGACAAAATTTGTGGAATATGTGATTTCCTGGAGGCAGAAATGTCAGGCTGAAGTTTGTGGTGTACCTGTCAGTGTATATCTCAATCTGTGGTAAAACTGTCAAGTTTCATTAAATGGCTTTAAAGTCTTAATTTTCTTCCTAGAAAATGGAATTCAAATAAAATAGAAGTTCTTGCTTCCTGCCCTTTCACTGGATTTCAGTTTTGAACTGGTCCCAGTGGCATCCTTCTCACAAAACAAAGCAGAAAGTAGAGTTGGACTGTTAGGGGTTTTTTTGCTTAGTTTTTTCCCCTCAAAGTAAACCTCAAAAATACCAACCATAGTTCGTGACGGCTTGCCTGGGCACCATAGTGAGCTCAGGGCCAGCCTGAACTACAAAGCGAGACCCTGTCTCCAAAAAGAAAAAAAAAACAAAAACAACAACAACAAAAAACAATCATGATTCTCTTTCACTGCTTTTTTTTAAAAATTGAGTTTAGGTACATTTTAAGTTTATTGGTACATTATATTTACATTTATCATTGAGAAGTTGTACCAGTACATGATACATCTTGATTCTTCACTGTTCTCTTTTTAAAGACAGAATAGAGTGTAATCTTTTCAAATTGTTTGATTTGTAGGGAACTCCATTGTGCACTGTGTGTGTGTGTGCACACACGTGTACATAAATGAGTTAACCAGGAAGATGGCAGAATAGTGAACAGAGAAAGAGCATTTCTGAGATTTGACACTAGAATATAGCAGCACAAGGAGGAGAAGGAGGGAAGTGAGTCTGGGGACCCAGGAAGAATTAGAGGCAGCTACAGGGAGAGTGAGGAGAGAGCCTTTAAGGAAGAAGACAGAGGTGCCAAGCAATGCTTTCCCAGAGCCTAGACTCAGTGAGGGAATGGCAGTTCAAACCTGCAGACACACTGTGACTGCTGGTGACCCCAGAGGCCTCCACAGAGAAATACATCAGTGGAACAGAACAGACGCACCAGACTGCAGCAGCTAGTGAGTTATCTGGGTTCAGACCTCATCCCAGAGAGAGAGCACTTGACTGGCAGCCATCTCAAAGAGGAGCCAGCTGAGCTCCAAACTTGGAACAGCTGCAGGTTGACTCCCAGCTAGTGGCTCCTGGAGCCTCGGGGTGGGTGCTGAGTTTAAGTCAGCAGGCGGCCAGAAAGCAGCGGTCCAGCAGGCAGGAGACACAGACTATTATAGACTCAAATAATCTGTTTCCAGCCTCACAGCCAGAAACTGGCCTGAACTTGAGAGGAACTAAAGGACCAATTGGCTGGAATTATACACTGTTCCACCATGAAGCCCTGGATGGCTCAATGGGATTAATCCATTTGGCTCTGGACTCTGTTCACATATCCTGACAGTGACAGTAGAGACACACTTTGAATTAGGTGTTTTGGGTTTTTTCTCTCCCTCTCTTCTTGTTCTTGTTTTATTTTGTTTTGATATCTCTTGATTATTTGAACACGGTTTATACTTTTTTGTTGTTGTTCTGTTCTATTCTTGTTTTTATATTTTCCTTTTCTTTTTCCCACCTGTTTTCTTTGCTAGTTTCCTAGTTTGTTCTCCAGACTTGCTTCTGATTTCTTACCCTTCTTTTACTTCTCTTTCTGTTTTTTACCTCTTAAAATCTCCCCAAGGCAGGCTGGAGATTTAGCTCAGTGGTTCTGGCACCTGCCTCGCAAGCACAAGGTCCTGAGTTTGATTCCTGGTATCTACATACTATGCTGGGCTTGGTGACTCACTCCCACCAGCAATCAATACCACATACCACAGTGCCGGGTGTGGTGGCTCACACCTGTAATCCCCGCACTCGGGAGGCAGAGGCAGGAGGATTGCTGAGTTCCAGGCTTGCCTGGGCTACATAGTGAGCTCAGGGCCAGCCTGAACTACAAAGTGAGACCCTGTCTCAAAAAAAAAAAATCTCCCCAAGGGTAAAATTTCCATATTGAAGCCTTTTTTATTGCATACAATTTTTAGATTTGTTCTTCAATTCACTATATAACTACAAATCTAGTTCATACAGTTAAAGGTGGCAAATTAATAGTTAACATAGTTTCTTATTTTCTAGGCTATATTTAATGGTGTTTGTGGCCAAACCTTTCTCCAGGTGCTTCCACTTATTCTCTTTCTCCTGGCGGACAAAAAGAGGCCATGCCCCTTTAAGAAACCATAACGCACAGATGCAGGTGATGCAGGTGACATAGGTGATGCAGACCAATCATACATTGCTAAATGGTGCTTCCACCTTTGTGCCTAATCACATCCCACCATGAGCACTGCACCCGCCTCTTATCCTATCATGTCCCAAGGTGCCCTATGTGAATGCCGGTAACCTCTGTAGTAATAAAGAAGAAGCTTCTCACCATCCACACAGAGTCTGGGTGGTTATATTTCTGTGTCCCCACTCACCCTCCCAAGGCTGTCAGATGACGGAGACAGCACAGTAACCAGACCAGGCCGGATGACAACTGGCGCCCAAACGTGGGGCACACTGCTATGACAGTATAACTTTGGAACCTATGCAACACAGTGAACACAGTACTAAGAGGGAAGCTTATAGTAGTGAACACCCACTTCCAAAAAACAGAGCAAGCTCAAATTAATGACCTAATGGCACCTCAAGATCCTAGAAAGTAACAATCCAAATCTAAATCTAATGTGAGGAAGGAAACTGTACAGATTAGAGCAGAAATTAATGAAATTGAGCCCCCCAAATTTATACAATTACAAATGAAAACTGCAAAATCATAATGGCTTCTGCCAAAATCCTTAAACTTACTGGTAATGACTTGGAGAAACTATAATAAAGTAGAAAATTCAGAAGAAATGGAAATTCCAAATTACATATGAGCTATCAACGCTGACTCAAGAAGATATTAAAATCCTGAGTAGTTCATATCAGTCCATGAAATTTTAAAAGTTTAAAACAAAAACAAAAAAAAGGGATTTAGTTCAGAGGTTCCGATGCCTGCCTAGCAAGCGCAAGGTCCTGAGTTCAATCCCCAGGGGGCGTGGTGACTCAAGCCCACCAGCAATCAGAACCACACACTACAATGCCAGGCATGGTGGTTCATGCCTGTAATCCCAGCACTTGGAGGCAGAGGCAGGAGGATTGCTTAGTTGGAGGCTTGCCTGGGCTACCTAGTAAGCTCAGGGCTAGCTTCAACTACAAAGCGAAACCCTGTCTCATGAGGGGTAAAGAAAAAATATGACAGTAATTTAAAAAAAAGGGAAACAAAGCTTATCTATTTAGGGGGTGGAAGATTGTGGGGTGGGGAGGGGAGGGGGAAAAATGAGAAATTGTGTCATATACTGGTACAAATTCCCAATATTGAGTGTGATCGTGATGTGTATATACAATGTACTGATAAAGATAAAATTTTTTAAAAATTGTAAGAACAAAAACCCACCAACTAAGAAAAGCCCAAGTCCTAACAGAGTCACTGCCAAATTCTACAAAAATTTTAGAGAATAACACCAATACTCTTCAAACATTTTTTTTTATTTGAGACAATGTCTCACTTTTGGTTCAGGCTGACCTTGAGCTCACTGTGTAGCCCACGCAAGCCACCAACTCAGCAATCCTCCTGCCTCTGCCTCCCGAGTGCTGGGATTACAGGCATGAGCCACCACACCAAGCACTGTGGTATGTAGTATTGATTGCTGGTGGACATGAGTTACTGTGCCTGGTATTGTTGTATATGGTTACCGGAGATCAAACCAGGGTCTGCACTTGCTAGGCAGGCGCCAGAACCACTAAGCTAAATCTCCATCCCTTTCTCTAACTTTTTAATGAAATCTAAAGGACGAGTACTCCAAAAGTCATTTCTGAAAGCAAGCATTACCCTCGTTTTCAAAGCCAGAAAAGGGCCCAACCAGAGAAGAACTAGAGACCAATCTCTTTAATGTACATTGATGCAAAATTCCTCAAATAAGATATTAGCAAACAATGTTAGCAAATCATCAAAAACATAATACATTGTTATCAAGTAGGATTCATTCCAACTATGCAGAGATAGTTCAAGGTACACAGATAAATCTAATACACCACATAAAGAGAAGTGATGACCAAAAAAACCCATGCAATCATCACAGTAGATACAGAAATAGTATTTGACAGGGCCGGAGATTTAGCTCAAGTGGTACCATGCCAACCTTGGATGCACAAGGGCCCAAGTTCGATCCCCAGTATGACAAACAAACAAACAAAAATGAGTGGAAAAGCTTTTGACAAAATTCAACATTCACTCATGATAATAACCTTGAAGAATAAAGGTATAAAAGGTCTTTATCTCAAACTGATAAAAACCACCTATGACACACCAACAGCCAACATCATATTAAATGGAAAAGACCTGAAAGCTTTCCCTCTAAAATCAAGAACAAGAATATTTCCTATCACCGTCCTGTTCAATATAATTTTCACAGCCATGAAAGGGTGCAGACCTGTAATCCCAGCACTCGGGAGGCTGAGGCAGGAGGATCATCATGAGTTCCAGGCCAGCCTAGACCACATAATGAGTTCAAAACCAGTATAAATTGCACTATATGGCTCTGTCTTAAAAGAAAAAAAAAACAGTATAGTTCTCAAAACATTAGAGCAATCAGGCATGAGAATGAAAAGGGATATATGGATAGGAAAGGAAGAGGTTAAATTTTCATGATTTGCAGATGATATGATCTTCTACCTAGAAGACCCTAAAACTTCACCAAAAGACTCTTGGGATTAATAACCAAATTCATCAGAGTAACATGACACAAAGTCAACAGTCCAAAATTGATAGCACTCCTGAACCCCAACAGTAAACCCTCTGAGAAATTAGGAAAACAAAGCCTTTCACAATAGCATGGAGAAAAATGAAACACTTAGGAACCTAAGCAGGGAAGTGAAAGGCCTCCATAATGGAAACTATAGTGCTCTGCAAAAGGAGATCAAAGGGGACAGCAGAAAATGGAAGATGACCGCTATTCCTGGGTAGGCAGAACCAATGTAGTGAACAGGCTGTACTTCCAAACATGTTTTATGGATTTAACACGATTCCAGTCAAAACACCAACAGCATTTCCCATGGAACTACAGAAGACAATCCTAAAATTCATATGAAACCATAAGAGACTCAGAAGAGCAAAAGCAATTCCAGGCAAGAGGAGCAAGGCAGGGAGCATCACAATCCTGGACTTTAACTTATAGTTAAACAACAGGATAAAAACAGGATAAAAACAGCATGATACTGGCAAAAAACAGACTTGTGGATCAGTAAAACAAAACAGGATGCTGAAACTACTCCAGGCACTCAGCTACTTTATCTTTAACAAAGAGGCCAAATTTTTTTTTTTTTTTTTTTTTTGCTTTTTGAGACAGGGTCTTGCTTTGTAGTTCAGGCTGGCCCTGAGCTCACTATGGTGAGGCCAAATATTTTTGCAGAGAAAAGATACCCTCTTTAACAAATGGTGCTGGGAAAGCTAGTTCCCCTCACGCCAAAGCTTGAACCTGTATTCAGCAGAAACATTTAATCTGCTAGAAAACAAAATAGGTAAAACTCTTGAACATAGCATAGGCTAAGACTTTCTGAACAGACTCACAGTTGCACAAGGAATAATATCAAGAGTCAGCAAATGAGATTACATCATATTAAAAAGCTTCTGGGCCAGAGATTTAACTCAGTGGTTCTGGTGCCAGCCTAGCAAGCACAAGGTCCTGAGTTCGATCCTGGTAACCACATGCAATCCTAGCGTGGTGACTCATGCTCACCAGCAATCAGTACCACACACCACAATGCCAGGTGTGCTGGCTCCCGCCTGTAATCCCAGCACTCGGGAGGCAGACGCAGGAGGATTGCTGAGTTCTAGGCTTGCCTAGGCTACACAGTGAGCTCCAGGCCAGCCTGAACTACAAACCAAGACCCTGTCTCAAAACAAAACAAAAACAAAACAATTTTAAAAGCTTCTGCACAACAAATGAACCACCCAACAGGGTGAAGTGACAACCTATAAAATGGGGAAAAATTGTAAGCAAGTCCTGAGACCAAAAACTGTCTAGCCAGGTGTGATGGTGCACACCTGCAACCCCAGCACTCGGGAAGGTGAGTTGGGAAGATCTGTTTAAGGCCTGTCTGGGGTACATAATGCATTTAAGGTCAGCCTGAACTACCTTGCAAGACCGTAAAAACACAAAACAGAACAAACCAAGGAAAGTTATAGCGTTATCAGCTTACCACAGAGGCTGCAGGACCTCGGTCATGCTGTGCATTCGCGGCTGAGTGTGTCAGGTCCTTCTGAGATAACTGTGGCCTGCTTCCTGCACAACTCCACAGTTGTAGCTTTAAGTGTCCTCAGATGCCCTCCAATCCCTGGGCTTTGAGTATAGGCAAAAGTGACACCCACAGCCAGCCTTGACTCACAAAAGGAAGAGAGGGCTGAGGGTGCAGCCAGAGGTGCAGTCTGTGCTGAGCATCCATGCCTGTCCTGGGCTCCATTCCCAGCACCTGCGCATCCTGAAGAAATGAGAGTGGAACCAGTAGCCATCAGCATCCCAATAAAAGGTGTTAGTGGGTTTGACTAAGGGTGGAACATGAATTATGAGATCAGATTTGAGATACATTTTGATGGCAGCCAATAGGTCATAGTAAGGGCCTGCTGATGAACAAAAAGGAGGAAAATAGGAATGACACTGTGTTTGGGGGCCAGAGCAACTGGAGGGGTGATGCGGTTGAGATGGGAGGTTTATGGGAAAGAGAATGTGAACAGTGAGGACGCACTTATTGCTGCAATCGAGATCCAGCGGCTAAGAGCAGGGAATTCAGCTCTTTTTCACATGTGGAAGCAAGCTGAACCCCTGGCTTTGGGCCTTCTGAACTTCACCCTGCTGGTCCGCCCACCTGCTGCGGGGCTTCCCAAGCTGCGGGGCTGTGATTCACCACTGCTGCTGCTCTGTGCCAGCTCACTGGCTGCACATCAGTGTCCCGCCGAAGGTCAGGGGACCCTGATGGGGACCCAGAGCCCACCCTTGGCAGTGTGACAGGCAGTGACGCAAATCCCTTCCGTTCATAGCCCAAGGCCAGATTTTAGAACTTCAGATCATACCTAAAGGAGATTGCCCAAAGTAAGCCTTGTTCCGGGCCACATCGGCCCAGCTGAAATTTGGGAAATCTACTAGTGAAGGAAAATGTGGCTGATGGGGCCAAGTGGAAGTCACTGCTGCAGAGAGGAAGCAATGACTTGGTGTTGAGCCAGGCTTGGTGGTGCATACTGTAATCCCAGCACTCTGGGTGGCTGAGGCAAGAGGATACCAAGTTCAAACCCAGCCTAGGCAGCTGACTTAATCAGACCCTGGTCTCAAAAATTTTTTGTTGGTGTTGGCTGTGTTGATTCTGATTATGTATACTAAACACTCGAGAAAAGATGTTCAGTAAAGAGCTGGATAGATGTGTGTGGAGCCAAGGTTTCATCAAAAAAGGAAAATTAGTTTAAGAATCAACAGAAGGGCCGGAGGGTTAGCTCAGTGGTTTCGGTGCCTGCCTCGCAAGCGCAAGGTCCTGAGTTTGATCCCCGGTAACCACATAGAATGCTGGGCATGGAGACACGCCCACAAACAACACCGCATACTACAATGCCGGGCGTGGTGGCTCATGCCTGTAATCCCAGCACTCGGGAGGCAGAGACAGGAGGATTGCTGAGTTCGTGGCGGCTTGCCTGGGCACCATAGTGAGCTCAGGACCAGCCTGAACTACAAAGCGAGACCCTGTCTCAAAAAAGCAAAAAAAAAAAAAAAAAGAATCAACAGAAGACCCAGGCGTGGGGATGCACACAGGAGGCTGAAGCAGGAAAGTCACTGTTGAGTTCAAGGGGCTGTGTTGTGTCTCAAAAAACAAAACAAAACAGAAGAGATAGTATTTGAATCTTTTGGAAGTGGGTCAAATCACGTGGGGACAGAATAATGACAAAGAGGAGACAAAATCTCAAGCCTGGCACCTGGTGCGCTCAGTTAGAGCTGAGGCTGAGCGGATGCGAAGTGGACTGAGAAGCCGGCGAAAGAGGGAGAGAAACCACGAAAATGCAGCAACTTGGGAGCCTAGGAAAAAAAGCAACCTCCAAGGAGGACACACAGCGGCGCGAGCTCCAAGAAGCCTGGGCCAAAGACGTGAATGTTGTGGCTGAAGGAATCCATCAGGGTGAGTCCAGCGGCCCCAGACCCAGCCCTGACAGGTCTGGGAGTCGTGGGAAGCTCGGCTCCCAGGCCGTCCCCAGCTGGCCTGCCTGCTTTCCTTCCTTCCAGACCAAACACTGTCTTCCACACTGTTTTTTCCACTTAGAAGTTACAGCGCGGGGCAATTCTGCTGTCCTTCCCTAACAAAGGTGCACGTGCTCCCCTCCCCTCATCACTGACTCAGCTAAACCAAGGATCAGGGGCCATGTAATCTTCTGAGTCCTGCTTCACCACGCCCACCTGCCTCCACACAATACAAAGTACACAGGAAGCAGGGGACCTGAGCTCCTCTTCCTCCCTTTCTTCAGCTTTTTGAGATAAGGTCTCAGGGGCCTGGCCTTGACTGGCCATACTCCTGCCTCAGCCTCCTGTAGTGCTGAGTGTAGGAGTCAGCTGCCACGATGGCCAGGAAAGGTTCAAAGAGATTCAAACTTTTGCACAATGGTTCAGACTTCTGCTTGCATAGTTTAGATTGACATTTACTATTTTCCAGGGATGCCTGTTAATTTTCAGTGCTGGGATGACTGAAGCCAGGACTTCCCAAATGAGCCACATTACCAAATCTACTTTTTAATTTTTATTTTACTTATCTTTTTTTTTTTTTTTTTTTTTTGCTTTTTGAGACAGGGTCTCGCTTTGTAGTTCAGGCTGGCCCTGAGCTCATTATGGTGCCCAGGCAAGCCACCACGAACTCAGCAATCCTCCTGTCTCTGCCTCCCGAGTGCTGGGATGACAGGCGTGAGCCACCACGTCCGGCATTGTGGTATGTGGTGTTGATTGTTGGTGGGCGTGAGTCTCCACACCCAGCATTGTATGTGGTTACTGGGGATCGAACTCAGGACCTTGCGCTTGCGAGGCAGGCGCCGGAACCA
>PVIC010027913.1:0-23563 GCA_004025085.1 Thryonomys swinderianus
GCCCAGCATTCTATGTGGTTACCGGGGATCGAACTCAGGTCCTTGCACTTGCGAGGCAGGCGCCGGAACTACTGAGCTAACCCTCCGGCCCTGGAAAGCTTTTTCTTTTTTTTCTTTTGAGACAGGGTCTCGTTTTGTAGTTCAGGCTGGCTCTGAGCTCACTATGGAGCCCAGGCAAGCCTTGAACTCAGCAATCCTCGTGCCTCTGCCTCCCAAGTGCTGGGATTACAGGCGCGAGCCACCACGCCCGGCTGGAAAGCTTTTTCTTATAGGGCACCTACTAATAAATGTATTGGGAGTAACAGAGCTAGGAAATCATTTGTTAACTACCATAACCATAATTATTTTAGGAAAAAATGGGTGAGATAGATGAGAAATGGAACACTTATGTTGTCTCAAAGTATTTCCCTGTAGGACACTCACAACCTACAAAGGAGAAAAATAACATGAGAAACTTGGTAAGACACATTTGGACTCAAGTGATCGATATTAACCTGATCAGTAAGGCAAAAAATAAGCATTGGCCTCATTTGCTTTCTGATGTACTGTGAAGTGTGGAACATCACTGTCTGATATTTCTACCACAATCATTTAATTTGAATCTAATCATGAGTAACACAGGCACTAACTTTGAAAGACATTCGACAAAATAAATAACCTACACTCTTCAAAGTAACAGAGACCAAGAAATGCTTTGGACAAAAGGAGATTAAAATGATTAAAAAGATACTGGTCACTACTAGGAAATTTTCCTTTTTTGGAAGAACATTAATAAAGTAATTAGAATGTTTAAGATTATGTAGTAATACTGCTTTTAAAATAGTTTTATAGTTTCACCATTATGTGAGAAAATGTCTTTGTGTTAGTAAATGCATACCACAGTATTTTCTTTCTTTTCTTTTCTTTTTTTTTTTTTGAGACAGGGTCTCGCTTTGTAGTTCAGGCTGGCCCTGAGCTCACTATGTAGCCCAGGCAAGCCTGGAACTCAGCAATCCTCCTGTCTCTGCCTCCTGAGTGCTGGGATTACAAGAGTGAGTCACCACGCCCATGCCCAGGCACTGTGGTATGTGGTACTGATTGGTGGTGGGTGTGAGTCACCACGCCCATCATTGCTGTTTGTTGTTACCGGGATTGAAAAAGGACCTTGTGCTGCGAGGCAGGCGCCAGAACCACTGAGCTGGTCCATACCACAGTATTTTTTTTTGAGACAGGGTTTTGCTTTGTAGTTTAGGCCGGCCCTGAGCTCACTGTGTAGCCCAGGAAAGCCTCAAATTTGGCAATCCTCCTGCCTCTGCCTCCCAAGTGCTGGGATTATAGGCATGAGCCACCACGCCCGGCACACATACCATGGTATTTTAAACACTGTCATGTCTGGATCCCCAAACGGTCCAGAAAAAATGTACACACACAGAATACAACAAACATGTTAAAATGTTAGCAATTGGAGAACTCGTCAAATGTAACGGAAATCTTTATGCTACTTTTGCAACCTTTTTCTACATATATTATCATGAATATAATGAAATGGTAAAATGTGTTCTATGCTCTACTGTTTTTTAAAATTTTTGAATAAGAAATTACAGAATCATTAACTATTAAGCATCAGAAACCGGGGACTCATCTCAAGCAGGCAAGTGGGATTGAGGTCTTCACAGTGGGGCAGGCAGTGCGAAGGATAGAAGTTTCAAAGTGCTGTGGACTTTTGCTTTGGTTTATTTATTCTTTTTGTTTATTTGTTTTAATCAAGGTAAAATGTGATGATTTTTATTTGAGTTAAGGAGGACAAAAGTGGGAGAAAGCACGGAAATGATAAAACAATTTTAATTCAGCAGCAAAATAGCCTGCCAACACCAGAAGCCCAATATAACATCATTTTTAATTATACAGAATCAATCATGCTAGAGGCTAAACATGGCGGCTGAGTATTGAAGGAATCAGGAGACAGGGCCTGGCTCTTACTATATCATTATTAGTACTATAGCCAAGTCATTTGGAGTGAATTATAACCTTACTGGGCCCCATCTCCTTATTAATTAATTAAGAGAATTGTGCCAAGTTATAAAATACTTTATGTCTGTAATTCTGTATCTTCCATATGAAAAAGTGATAATAAAACAATGTGGTTAACATGAAATGTGTGGCTGTTTAGTTATTCAGTAAATCTCACACAAGAGCTTGCTGCGTCTGGTTTACTGTGTGGACTTCAAGGTTTTGTGGCAGAGAGTGATTTGTGGCCTACTTAGCAACCTTCACACCTTTTACCCAGCCAACGGAATTTGATTTTGTTCTGGTGAGGACACGGCAATGGGCTTCTTTAAGCTCACTGGGAGAGTGGGGGATCCTGGCGGAGCCGGAGAGGTGCTCTCTAAGGAGACCACAGGACTAGGTGGGGAGGATGTGGCTAGGGAGGGAAAGATCTAAGGGGCAGCTGGCTGAGATAGCATGAGTCTGAGTAACATGTCCTTTCAAATGAAGAGATAGAAATTCACAAGGAGGAAGCCATTCTCCTCACCCTTAGCTTTACTTTTCCTGCCTTTAATGTGGTTGTTGGTGGAATATGATGGTAAAAACTAAGGCAACTGTCTTATATCATGAGGCGTTGAGTGTAAATTAGAAAAGCAGACATGCTTCGGGTGGAGCACTGGAGAAACAGACAATTCCCGAGTCTCTAATAATAATATTATTTAGCTACTAGATCTGACCTGGAACGGCCTACTTTTCTTTTCAGCTTGGAGCATCCATAATACATTTGGTTCTTCATAATGACAGAGAATATGTGAGTTAATTAAAATACTGTCAAAATATAGCTATATTTTTCTAATTACAACAGTTACACTGTAATTTCACATAAACCAGGAAGTATAAGAAAGTTTACATAAAAATAGAGATTTCCATCACTGAGAATCAACTTTAGCACACTGGTACCTATTGTTAGGCATAAACACACACACAACTTACACACCTATATTCAACAAACTTGCCTGATTTCCTCAGGTCAGCAATTATTGAGTCAAAGGATGCAATTAAAATATTTTAATGCAACTTACAAAACTGCCCTGTAAAAATGCACTTATCTTTCCTCAAAACATAAAAGTTTGTTTCCTTAGCCCCACTTCCAACGTAGGAAATTCTATCAACATTTTAAACACTAGTGGTCTGAAAAAGTAAACATTTAATCCCCTATTTCTCCATTCCCATATACTGAGGATTTAACTCAGGGGGCACTGAATTACATCTATGGCCGTTTTTAGATTTTTGGAGACAGGATCTCCCTAAATTGTCCACACTAGCCTCAAACTTGTGATCTTCCTGCTTTCACCTTCTAACTAGGTAGGGTTACAGGTATGTACCACAATGCCTGGCTTACTTTTTACTCTTTGGTAACATTGTCAGAGGTTTACTGGCTATGCTATTTCCTTTTCTTGTGCAGTGACTTCATTTATCTATATCTTTTTAAGACAGTTATACCTTTTGAGTGTTAAGTGGCATATGTCAGAATGAGAAGAAAGTATTAGGATCCAATCTACCTTAGTTCAAACTGTGGCTCCTCCACTTAGTAATAATGCAACTTTGGCTAATGAGAAACCTTTCTACATTCCAGTCTCACTGCTTGGAAAATGAGGATGTAGTACTTATCACGGGGAACCTTTAATAAGGGTACGTTAGCATGTTACAGTGCTTAGAGTGTGACACAAATGATAAGCTCTGAAAAGCTGGCTGCCATAATTATTATTCTGTTTAGTACTGGGCCCTAAATTTCCATGTTTATTACTTTTAAGCTTTTAGCATTTATTTTAATTGATGAACATTGTATCTGTATAGCACTGTGTATGTATTCACACAGAGGGCCTAAATGGAAGTAACATCCATCACATGATATATTTTTTGTTGTTAAAAATTGACCCCCACGAATTTTTGAGTGTACAACATATTATTAAATTATACAAGATTGTACCATGTTATAGTTGCCACATATAAAATAAACCTGAAATTGTTTCATCCATGTAACAGAAATTTTCCTGTGCATATATTATGTATGTTCATATTTTAAAGGTTCATACCAATCTGGAACTTTTTTAAGAGCAAGCTATGAGAACATCTAGAAATCCATTCAACTCTACCCAGCTATCCCTGATAATGTACCCTTTTCTAATGCATTTGAGATGTATCTACCATACTGTCAATTGAAAGGGCATCTTAAGAATTTTGCATTATGTCCCACTGAACTACAAAACCACTTCCATGGTGTATCCAGTATTAACATCCTAGAATATATCTCAACAAGTTCATTTGTGTGGCTCTACTTTTCAAAGTGTTTTAAAAACTGTTCTTGAATCTTGTGTTGGGTTAATTTTAGACCCATATTTCCTAGGAGGTCTCATATCCCATGGTTCTGCAAAGATTTCTTTATATTTACAAATCGAGGGAAAATTGAACATTATGAAGTATTTTGACTTTCCACCTAGTGTTGTTGTCATTTCTCCAGATCGTATCACTTGTTTCACAGAGGTTTTGATGCTTTTTTTTTTATGAACATCTCTGCAGTTTCTTCATTTGTTTGCTAATGTCACTACTGAGAATCAAAGCCAGGTCCTTGGTCACGCTAGTCAAGTGTTCTGCCACTGAGCTGCATGCTCAGCCTTCTAATAGTTACTTTAAATTGAAGCACTTTCCCCTTCCATTTTCTATGCTACTGATTATGAATGACATATCTGGGAAATCAATGAGGTTTTGAGCATCAAGTACAGCTAAATTAGTCATTTATAAATATTTATTTGTTGATTTTCTTAGGTTTTTCTCAGTGAACACACATCAGATACAAATAATAATTAAAAAATTTGCCTATTTTTCTAATATTCACACATTTATCTATCATTGTTATTATTATTCTTGTGCTTGGTAGAAAAGTATTGAATTATAATAGCATTAGTGGAAAGGAGTATATTCGTTTTTAGATGAATACACATTAATATTCACTTACTGGTTTCTTGCAGAATGTAAGGTCAAGAAAAAATTAATTTGTGTTTACTAGAACATTTATTATAAGTGGATATTAGTTTTTAATAATTAATTTTAAAGCACTCATTTTAATTTCTTGTTGTTTTGTTTTCAGACATGGTCCTGTTATATTATTGCTCAGACTGGCCTTGAACTCACTATTAATTCAGACTGGCCTCAAACTTGTGGTAAACCTCCTGCCCTAGCCTCCTGAGCACCGGTATTACAGTCATGAACCACTATGCCCTGTATTATTATTATTATTAATTATTATTGTTATTTTTATTATTGTAGTACCAGGGATCTATCTCAGGCCCTGTGCTTTGAAGGCAAGTGTGGTACCACTTGGATTAAATCTCCAGGACCCACCTTGCCTTATTTTTTTGGTACCAGGGATCGAACTCAGGACCTTATACTTGCCAGGCAGGCACTGTGCCACTGACCTAAATCCCCTGACCTTAATTTTTATATTTTTGGGACAAATTGTGTTCTCTTGTAAGACTGTTAATATATAATAACTATTTCAGAAAAAATATATAGAATATATAGATTATAAGGAAATTTTCCAATAATTGAATCCACTTTGAGTTTATCTCTTGAAAATAAAGCACTGAAATAAATCAGTTAATTGCTAATTATCAATTTTGTAAAGTCCATGTTTCCTTTCCAACACATCTAAAGACAGGATGAGTACTTCAGAAATATATATATATATATATATATATATATATATATATATATATATATACATACATATATATGTATATATATATGTTTTTTTTTTTTTTTTTTTGGTACCAGGGATCGAACTCAGGCCCTTGTGCATCCAAAGTTGGCGCAGTACCACTTGAGCTAAATCCCCAGCCCCAGAATATTATTTCTCTCTTACAGAAGTAGCAGGTCAACTTAAAAATGGGAAAGACAAAATAAAAACAAAATTCATATTAATAAATGCAAGAAAACCGCTAGTCAATTATTTTTCATGCAGTTTTTCTTTCCTTTTTTTTTCTAATATTATGTGTACTTTTTTTTTTTTTTTTTTTTTTTTGAGACAGGGTCTCACTTTGTAGTTCAGGCTGGCCCTCAGCTCACTATGTAGCCTAGGCAAGCCTGGAACTCAACAGTCCTGTGCTTGAGAGGCAGGTGCTGGAACCACTGAGCTAAATCTCCAGCCCCTATGTGTATATTTTTAAAATAGAAAGATATTTTATGGCTTGCTCCTTTCCTGAACAATACACACCATAGACCACTTTCTATGTCATACATTATTCAACTGGGATTTCACGGTCATGTGGTCAGAACATTTGTTTTGTTTTTTTTTTTTGGGCGGTACTGGGGAGCGAACTCAGGCCCTTGTGCATCCAAGGTTGGTGTGGTACCACTTGAGCTAAATCCCCAGCCCCAGAACAGTATACTGTATGAATGTGCTGTGCATTTTTACATGTAAAAATTTTCTTGGTTATCATATAAGAAAAATTTTGTGATGGACCACTTTATTTACAGTGAAATATTTAAAAATTATTTACTAAAAAAAGAATTCTTAGAGGTTGACATGAAATGCTGAGGAGTATGTAGACTTTTAAGTCATTGTGTATTATACTAACATTAGTTCTCTTTTCCCCTGTTCTTCAAATAGACTCATTCTTTTTCCCATTTCTTTACCTGTTTCCATTGCTTTTAGGAAATAGTAAATGCACAATTCTGTTTTACATATATTTAGTTATATTTTTTCTCTCATGAGTCCCTTGACTTCTGTTAATAATTCAGCTTTCTAGTCCAGAGCTATGTGATACATTCATTATTGTTTTCTCTTCTAATAGCTTATTCTGAATGGTTACCTCTTTTAAGAAATGGGCATAGGTTAAAATGTAACAATTAAAATGCTACATTTATTTTCTGCACACAATATAGATTTCTAATAACGCAATAGCAATGTCAGTTAATTTTGAGAGACTCCTGAATCCCAACAAAATATTTAAACCTTGTTTGTAAATAAGATATAATAAGGAGATACAAGGAGCTACTACAAACAGTGCAAAAAGGTTTAGAATTGCTTGAGTTAGTAAATCTTTATACTTTCTCCCGTGATCTATTATCATAGTCTGATATCAATACCAACATGTTATTTTAGAAATGTGAAAAGGATTTTAAAATTCCATTTTAAAACTCATATATAAATATTACAGAATATTTGAGAAATAGTATAAATTTTAATAGCTTCAAAAAGCAAATGGAAGGATATTGGAATGTTCAGTATCAGATTTCAAGACAGAAAAGAACTTGAATTGTGCACCCTAAGGAATGGATAGGATCTAGTGTATTCAATATTTTAATGGGAATTACAACAGAAAGACTTTGCACAAAATTGATTAGTTTGCATGATGGAACCTTATGCTGATGCATCATACACAGCACATTGCTCAAGCTGTAGCAGGAAGCCTACTGCATCTCTACAAAAAAATGAAAATAGAAAAGCCATAATATCGGCTGAAGTCACTTGACTCTTAGTTTCAGGCAAAAGCTTTTAAAAGGTTAATGTCTCATTTATCGCAAACATATTACCACAGGGGAGAAGATATTGAATTTTTTTAGGTCCACTCTCCATAAATTAACCATCTAATGATAAATGGCACAGACTAGGTCTTTCAAAGAAATCGGTAATCTTCATAACTGCAGATGGATCTGAATACTGTTACAGAATGAAGTATTTTAATTTTTTGTTTATCCACAGGCTCTCAGCAACCCCTGAAAAATACTCTACTGTTAATCATTATATATGAGGACATTTTTATCAGCTGTCTCCTAGTGATGTTAGGAGCTAAAGTAATTTATCACCAGGCCACTTGTTCCCTTTTTGAAATTAAACAATCTGTTAGGTATTCTTTTTCATCAGAGGAGAAATATGATGGGTTTTATTCTGCAGACTGTAAATGATTTTTGAGTTTCAACGTCTGAACTATTTCTGCTTCAATTCAACAAGGGAGGAAATAACTTTCAAAAGGCAAAGTCATCCTTCAGGTTAAAGTGATGTGTCCCGCCCTCACTAATCCAGTTTTACCACTGCTGGAATAGAAGAGCATAGGAGATGAATATTAGAGGATTGTGTTTCGAAGCGATGGTTTCAGTCAAGAAAATATTAGCTTTTCCAGTGAAAGAATCTGATCTTGCAGGTAATGGAGGTCAGCAACACTGCTGTTCATTGGTTTCTGTAAACCTTAAGTTTGTTTTACCGAGAAGGAAGGAGGTGACCCAGGACACTTCTCAGTTCCTAAGTTGCTTGCCACACAGACCTGCTAACTGATATTCCTTTTTCCTGGGGACTGCAGGTACACAAGTCTTACCCACAGTTCCCGGCAATGGTTATTTATACCTTAAATAATCTCCATATGTATATTTCTATAGAGATTGGCTATCTTGCCACATGCAAAAATGACTTTTAGTGGCTCTTTGACACTTTAATAAGTGAAACTCTAACACACAGCCTAGATTTGGCTAGAATGAGAATTTTGAAAAAAATGAAAGAACGATGAAGGGTTCCAAGGGCTCCCCAGAAAGGGCACCTTGCTATAGTTTAACAGGTAGAAAAGGTTACATCATAAAAGTCCTTGTTATTTAAAAGTAAACATACTTATGCAAGTGTACAGATGCCTAAGAATTGCTACATAGGCAATATGACATTTGGAATATTTATATAACAAAGTCAATTAATATAAAGAAAAGCACATAATTGAGTTCTTAATACTAGGTTCCCCCCACACTCCAAATAACCAGGAAGAAAGTGTCTCGCAGTACCCTGAAAACAAACTTTTGCCCAAAGGTTGGGCGTTCTATCTACTGACACTTTGCTCAGCTTCTGAAACAGACTTGGGTGTCTGAGTCCATGGCATTTCCTCTTTCATCCCATCAATAGGCAAAGGCCCTTGTTCCAAACACAGATGCCTGCTCTTTTCCTGAGATTTTTGAGGTCTAGATTAGTTCAGGATAAATTAGATTAAGGGGCACCATTTTGGAATGATTATTACACCAGAGGTGGTTCTTCTATTTGATGATGTATCATCTTAGTGACATTTCCTTCAGGGAGGAAGTGAAGATATCAGTCTCCTGGGCGTATGTATTGACATGTTTGGATAACGATTGTGTATATTTTGGAACTCGTAGCTGATTATAAAACAATAAATCTCTCTATAAAAACAGTAATTCAGAGAGACATGTCTTCTACAAAAAATTTTGTTATTTGCTGTGAACAAAATGTAGTGTATCACAAAGCCCCTACTGCTTAAGTACAGTTGGATACTTATCTGTGCTCTGCCCACTTGTAACAAACCTTCTGATGTATTAACATTTACCTGGTTAAGATTTTCTATACAAACAAAATATGCCCAGAGAAACAGGAGTACCCAGTCCCTCTCATGTGTAACTCTCACCCCAGTTCATGAATTAACATCAGTAAAATGCCTCCTTATGTGTCTTCTCTAGTCTGAAGTATATGCTTATATCCTTATCTTTCTCTCAGAAAAATAAAATGTCTCTATTAACAAGTGTAAATTTTTGTAAAATTGGAGCAGTCTAAAAAAAAATGAAATCGTTCTCATTTGTCCTTGATGTATTATTTTTCCTCTTCTTTTACCTTCACTCTTCTGCTTGGGTTGTTTTCTGTTTCTCTTTGGCAATGAGGTGGTCCGTTACCCCCTTAATACTTTCATTCAACATCCGTTTCTCTATTATTTGCCTCTGTTTTTTGTGGTTGGTATGACAATGCCTATTCCAGTTCTTTTCCATGGGGAGCTAAAAGGTCAATTAGAGGATTAAGGGCACGACAAGTAGCCTTTGGAAATTCCATATTCTTTACCAGTAATTACTTTAGAAGTATGGGAGGCAACAGCAAACAAGAAAATGGGACAAATTTAATGGTGACTTCTGGGAAATTCTTCCTAAGTCTTAGGAGAAAACAGCTGAAGCTAAGTTCTCTATCTTCCTCTTGACTTAAACAAGAGACATGTTGCTGTCACTGGATGTTGTCATAAATCACAGACAGAGACAGCTTTGGGAGGAGGCTGCATGGTAAACAGAGAGGAAGAATCACCCCAGGCCCCGTAGGACATTATGAAGCCAGGGGACCTATCCTATCAAATGTACTGCTTTCTTGTTGTTTAAAACAGCTTGAATTCACTTTTACATTATTATTTGTAAGTCAATGACCCAAAGAAACATGAACTCCACCATGTATTATTATTGGTTGAGGTAGTAAAAGTGACCAGTTGGTAAAGTATGTCCTCAAATGGGACCTAAAATTTTATTTCCTCATAGCTACTCTTTTTTATTTTTGAGACAGGGTCTCGCTTCGCAGTTCAGGCTGGCCCTGAGCTCACTATGTAGCCCAGGCAAGCCTGGAACTCAGCAATCCTTCTGCCTCTGCCTCCTGAGTGCTGGGATGATAGGCGTGATCCACCACGCCTGGCTCCTTACGGGTACTCTTTAAATCCAAATCATGAAAACACAGAAGAGAATAAACTGCTATTGGTTTGTAGGTCTGAATAGTTTAAATATTTGAAAACATTTACATGATCATGACAACTGGTGAGCCCCTCCCTAAATTACCAGTCAGAAACCAGATAGAAATTGTGAATTTATACAGGTAACTCAGTGATGGGCTTTATTCTCTGGAAGGAACCTTTAGGGTGGAAATAAGCAAGAGATACACTAATGACTCTGGCATTTGCTTCTTAAAATGATGAACTAGTGCAGGACCCTAGAAGCTAATCTCATCTTTGACTTGGGGAGGGACTGCCACCTGTCAGATGAGAGCAAGTCCATCTACAGGACACAGCATCCGACTATAAACATCTCAGTTTAGCAAAACTATGGCTTTTAAATACATCTAGCAATTTCTCTTGAAAATGTCATTTATTTAAAACTAAAAATAGCTGTAGAATTTATACACAAGAAATTCCTTTTCAGCTCACTGAGATGTAACATAGGCTTGCAAATGTATCATTTGCTGATTTGATTTCTGCACATTTAATTTTTTGCCATCATGTCAGCAGTATAAAGATAAAAAATAAAAGTGACAGAACTTAACAGATGTTTAATCAGCATTCCTTATACTTTCTTCATTATTATTTGATGCCAAATAGCTTAACCATAAAATCTTAGTAAATTCTGAATCAGTGTTAGACATACGGTAAGGTCCCTTTGAAAGGACATATCATACAACTATCGACAGAAAAATACATATATGCACAGACATATGTGAAGTTTAGACTTTTTTTTTTTTTTTTTTTTTGCTTTTTTTTTGGAAACAGGGTCTCGCTTTGTAGTTCAGGCTGGCCCTGAGCTCACTATGTAGCCCAGGCAAGCCTTGAACTCAGCAATCCTCCTGTCTCTGCCTCCCGAGTGCTGGGATTACAGGCATGAGCCACCACGTCCGGCATTGTGGTATGTGGTGTTGGTTGTTGGTGGGCGTGTCTCCACGCCCGGCATTATATGTGGTTACCGGGGATCGAACTCCGGTCCTTGCGCTTGTGAGGCAGGCACCGGAACCACTGAGCTAACCCTCCGGCCCTGAAGTTTAGACTTTTACAACATCAAAATAATTTAAGATATGGACAATTCAATCTCAAATACAAAAATTTCAATTCTTTAAGAACATGTACACATTTTATAAATTTAATATCAAATTTATTTGTCTCGACAAACAACTATTATCTTTTAGGCCATGTGTGTCAGATATGTATAAACTATGAAAATAGCTTTCAACGTTATGATGAGGAAAAAAAAATTGAATTCTTATTTCCAAACAACTCCTCTAGCCATTTCCATTTGTTTTATTTTGTGATGGATTAAAACCCAACATTTATTTATCTTTCTTTTGTCTCAGATACCAAGTAATCATAATATTAACAGCTTATATATTTTGCTCTACCTTATTTAATTTTCATGGGCAGTTAGTCACATCAGCGTGTTGAAATGTCTTTTTTTCATGATTTTTTTCTGTGGGAACGCTGTTGCATAAATTGTCTGCACCAGAAGTAGCCATGGGTGAAATGGCCTTTCTATTAAATGTCACAAGATTTAATGTCACAGTATAATTGGGATGGAAGGATAATTGCACTAAGCTCAACATGTCTTTTTTCTGCTAACACATTATTAATCCACAGGAGTGTTAAAATATGTTTAATAAATGCCCTATTCACAAGAAAACTGTTGGCACTTGCTAAAAATGACACTGTTTCATTGCTCAGCCTTGAGAATTTCTAGTGTAATTCACAGCAAGTTTGATTTTCAAATGGAATTATAGTAGGAGTCTGCACTAAAAAAAAATCAACATTTGTTCACAAAGGATTCTTTAAAAAAAGAATTAAAAATGGTTTTGTGTTTGAGGCATTAATGCCTTCTAGTATAGCACTTTTGGTAAAAGAATGTCTACTTGGACCAGATTTTTACCTTTATTATTTTCTCCTGCCTGTACACACACACACACACACACACACACACGTGCATGCTCTCTCACATGCATGTTACATGTATCAGCAATAAAGAATTAAATCAGCAGCAAGGCAAAGTAAGCAAGTGAGGTAAGTCATATAACTGAGTTCTGATTAATAAAAATAAGCTGATGTTATGAACCAGAAAATCCGGTCCCCAATTTTACATATTTTAAAAAATTCTTTCTGAAATTAGTGACTTAGAAGGACTTCACAACCTGATGCTTGTTGAGTTAAATAATAAAAAAGAAAAACAATAGTTGTAAATTTGGGAAAATATAAAACTCACAGTGGTAAAGGATTATTTCAACTTCATTTCTTTTTCTGTTTCTTCTTCTCTTTCCCTGTCCTTCTGTCTTTTTAGCTACACTCTACCTACTGAAGAATGAATGAAAAAGTCACTTTATTATACTCTTTGGTTATTATTTTCAGTCAATAACCTTGATTAAGTAATTTAACTGTTGTGTTTTGTATTCCTGATCATTAATCCAGGAACTCTTACCCAATAATTTCATAAATTCATCACATCTAGATAGTTTTTGAAGTTATCTCACCCATTTCTATGCTTTTATGCAGAAATTGTATCTCTAAATTCTATGAAGTACATGCAAATCTTTATGGTTTAAAAAAGTTTATTGTAAAAGATTGTCCATCTCCATCTGAAAGTTGAATCATGCATTTTCAATATTATTTCTGGCAAAATTTACTGTAATCTACTCATCTAATAATTCAATTTACATTTGTCTTTCTTTTGTAGTATATAGAATTTCTATCAGAGAGAACAATTTGTTTTCCTTAAAACATGTTTTTGTTAGGATAAACCAAATCTTACCAATTTTTTTTTTTTTTTTGAGACAGGTTCTCACTTTGTAGTTCAGGCTGGCCCTGAGCTCACTATGTAGCCCAGGCAAACCTCGAACTCAGAAATCCTTCTATCTCTGCCTCCCGAGTGCTAGCATTACAGGCATGAGACACCACAGCCAGCACTGTGGTATGTGGTACTAATTGCCTGTGGGCATGAGTCACCATGCCTAGCCTTGTATGTGGTTACCGGGATCGAACTCAGGACCTTGCACTTGCAAGGCAGGCACCGGAAACACTGAGCTAAATCTCCGGCCCAATCTTACCAATTTTTAAATATTTCCTTATGAATGAGTGTCAATACTTCAATTTCAAAATCTTTCTCTCAAAGACTTAGTGATATAGTTAATCTGTTTAGTAAAGAAGTAAACTGAAGCAGAAAAGAAATTCATCTAATCAGCTGTTTACATAGACAAAACTACTTTTAATTGAATGCTTCTTTGGCATATAGCTTTTATAACTGTAAGGAACAAAATCTGGAACAGCGTACTCAAGGTAAATTATAACAAAGAACTTTAAGGGAACAATTTTTTCATGGACTTCAAGTGTTAGATGTCTATGCATATTTTATAGCACAATTTGTTTGGATTTAATTTAGTTGTAATAATAGTTACTTTCAATTCAGCTAGGCACATTCCCCTTAGGTTTCTTTTAATTAAGTACATTTGATCAGGCCAGAACTGGCCATGATTGAAAAATTTAGAGGCATAAAATTTGCCATAGCCTTTCTTTGTTAATTCTATAAATGAATTCTATAAATAAATTCTATAACAGAATGCAATACACCTGTTTATTTGGAAGAACCACAAAGAACAAAAAAGTACAGAAAATTTTAACACTGAAAATTTAAGGCATGGACTCATAGTCTGAAAAATATCTAAAGGGTCTTAAAATGATCGGTGTGGTGCAGGGGACCCAGCTCACCATCTCAGAATCGCTAAAAGGGTCATAACACTTACCTAATAAGTGCATAGGCCACTGTCTTCCCTGTACATATTCTCTAGGGCTTATTTGGTCTATGGAGAGAGAATGAGTCACAACCAATATATTTTTTTAAAATTCTATCACCTGAACCTCAACTTTTTAGTTGACAAACTGAGTGCTTTGCACATGGGAGGTAGTTGTGAGGAAAGAGCTACACAGGATTTGCCTCTTTTTGCATCACTCCCCGACAGTCTGCTTCCTACTTTGAACCTGGGCCTCTTCTGAAACTTGCCTTGAACAGAAGAATACGGTAGAGACATCACCACACAATCTCCAATGTCACTGAGCCATCAGAGACCTGTGGCTTTCAGACTCATGGGGTAATGCTCCTTTTTTTGAATCCATAAGAAATGAATACTATTGGCAAAGCTTTGTGGAGGAGGCACAAGGCACTAGGGTTATCAACCGGATCCGAGTGGTCAGCTAACAGTGAGTACTGACACGCAGACTCGACAGTGAACTCCGCCCTCTGCTCCAGGCCAGGGGAACTTCAGCCAGCCATACCCACAGGCGCAGAAGACACAGTCATTTATTTCCTGCAGTCAGTAAGTTGGAGGAAGTGTGTGACAGCAAGAACTAACGCAAGCATGGCTATGAACAGATGTTATTGTTCAGGATCACTACATCTTGTCTCGGTGCTCTGTACCAAAGCATAAGAGAAAGAAGCAGATGATTTGCCAAAACAAAGAAAAAGCCGACCTGAAAACAAGACCTTTAACATGACCAGTGCTTTCTGTCCTCTGAAGTCTTCACTGTAGCGAACACTCTCTCACTGCCTCACACACACTACTGAGTTCTTGCGAGACCTAATGCAGAGAACACGTTTCCTTCAATATCATGTATTGCACCTGCCTAAGTGCTGCCAGACTCAAGGGCTCGCACACCCTTTTCCCTATGACCTCTCTAGGTTTGTTCTGTCTGCCCTTTGCACCTCTCCTAATTTTATGGTCATCACAGACTTAGCTCTGAATGTATCTGTCTCAATTTCCTACTTTAATAGATTTCTTATACCTCTCTTTTACTATTTTTTGAAACCTCTCTTTGCTTATATTTTTATCCCTCACCTCTTCTCTTTTTTAAAAGCTGATTTTATTGGCACATTTTATATATGCATTATGATCACATTCAACATTGAGAATTTGCACCTGCATATGACACATCTCTATTGTCATTTTTCCCATTCCCCTGCCCTCCCTACAACTCCACCCTCTCTCTATATAAGTTTTGTTTTCACTTTTTTGTTTCTACCTTCAATTTTCCCCTCCTTTACTTTCCCTTACCTCTCCTTTTCCTTTGAACATCTTCTTCATATTATATATGTGGACCTCGTTTATACTTTCAGTTTCTCATTCTAGAGAAATGATATGGTATTTACGCATCTGTGTCCTATTTATTTCACTTATCAGAATGTCCTCGAGCAACATCTGAGTGCTCATCCCCTCTGTTCTTGGCTGCTTATTTGCCTACATTTATGATATCTAGGAGATACTCCTTTTGATTTCCAGTCTTAACATTTCTTTACCCTGAATTGCTGTTGCTATGCCCAGAGTGGCACTACATTTGGTATTATTATAATTTCAGGAGTATAAGAATAAAATATTGTCCTTATGGGACACAAAGAAGTAGAAATTATAGTCATGTACTAAGCACAATATTTAACTGATTCTAAGTGAATTTCTTAGTAAATAAAATATAAAACACATTTGTATATTAGTAACTAATCTCATTCTTTGTTTCTGATGTTTGACATAATTCTCAAATTCTCCTAAGTTCCTACTTCCAGGGGAGTGAATTCTTGCCACCTCAGTGGGGCTTGTAATCAAGTACAATAACTGGAGGGCAGCTGAACCATTATTGTGGCTTGTTTGGCACAGGAACTTTAACATTTCCCTGGTTTTGGATGCAACCTTCCCTTTACCCAAAGTCAATTCAGGAGCAGAGAACTCACTGTGCATTTGTGGTGTGAAGAAATGATTAATGTAAAACATCATGGTTTAATATTTTTGCAAGAAAAATACATTCCAGTCATGAAATTTCCTCTTAGACATTGTACTGTAATTATTTTGATCTTCTCTGACAGTTTTCCGATAGGCATCTTTTCATTGTGTTGTTTTCATTGAAATAACTCAATTAGGTATAGAAACCTCACACTGTTGACCATTGTAGTAGTTCTCATTGCAGGTGAAGTTGAAAAAAAATTTTCTTTGAAAGACGTTAGTTTGAAACCATGCTTCCATGCTTGCCCTTAGCTTCCTGTGTCAGTTGCCTGCCTGTATGTGGGGGCGGGTCTTGCATGGCAGGAAGAAATCTCCCAGAGAGGGCAATTCAGACTTGAAGGGAAAGGAGACGTGATCTGAAGGCAGAAATGTCAGACAGGTAAGGAGCACAGGGAGTGGAAACTGTCCAACCTGGACTTGAACAAGTAGTCAAGCCTGCAGCGCTAATGACTTGCCATGATCCTGCGTAGCACCAGCAGATGGCTGGCTTGGGAGGGCCAGTGGTGTGGAAGAAGCCTTCGTCTGCACTCTAGTGTTGTCATATCTGACCTCAAGACTTCTGCAACCTTTACTTCACTCAGCTCTCGCAACCCCCTGCTGGGTCAGGCCAGGATAGCAATGTTTTCTGTGATAGGAGACTCAGATTCCCCCAAATTGCTAAACTTTCAATTTTGTAACAAAATTTTTATTTTAGTATATGTTTGCAGTATATGATTACTTTCCTTGTGGCAAGTTGGTACATGTACACAACACCTCTTAATTCTCTTTTCATCCCTTTCCACTCCTTTTCGTCCTCTGCTTTCCTAATACTATTCATCTAAATAAGGATGAATAATAAGGATGTCTTAAGTTTAAGGCAGAGAATGAGACACAGTGGAAATGTTTCTTTTGACTCACAGGCTTAGAGATTTCCTGAGGAGAAAAGTTGCATTATCCTGAAAAATCTAAGTAATTTTGAGATGTACAAAGGATGAGCAGAGGTGCGTAAAGCTTTTCGATCACACGGAAGATCCCATTTGGCCAAACAGATGAAGAAGTAGGATTTTCTTGATGGGGGAACGCTCATGACACGTCTTCATTGAAATCACGATGACAGGCATTGCAAACCACATGAGTGCAATCCCTATGTCTTGCCAAGAGGACCAAGGAGACAAGCTTTGCCGATGGAAGGTCTGTGAGGAGTGCCACTCCCCTCACTTGTGCAGCTAACGAGAAATGTGGCGGTCTACTGTAGATATGTGAGAGTAGTGTACAGTCAAACAAAAGTAAATCTTGCTAACAAAATATCCAAGGGTCCTATTTATCTTTTTCTCTACGTGGTGGCTTCTGTCATTTTGTCCTTGTCCCCCTAAATAACCTTCTCTAAAAGCAGGTGGGTTTGTTTTTTAAGTCAGGATTTTGTAAAGGGAACATAAAGGTTAAGATGAACACATGACTACAGATGGAAACATTTTTACACTTGTGGTTAATTGAAAAAAATTAATATGACTAGTTTTAATATGTGGCCTTTTTTTTAATTAATCACTTACCAATTCTCCACTATTTAGGTTCGTACATTGTAATATGACAAGGTCACTTCCTTCTCTCAAAGTCTTTAGTAAAAACTGAGGAAAATCCTGTGGGTTTTAAAATTTCAAATCTGCAGCTGCCTCAAAAGAGAGTCTTAGCTAAATCCCACAGTGGCTTCAATTCCTTTCAATATGTCCTACACTGTGTCCTAGATGAGCAGCTGAAACCTCTAGGATTCTTCTTCTTGGTCGTGCCACGGCTCTGCCACATGAAATGCTTTTGCTCAGGGCTCCTTTGGCTCTTGGACACCGTGGCTGCCCGTTCCACACATGCTGTCTCTCCAGTCTAGCTTCTGTCTTTCACTGAGTAGCCTCACTCTCTTTTAGCAACAGGAATTACTTTCATAATGCCTTATAATTTTCATAGCAAGCCATTGTCAGATCATTTAAAAAATTAAAAACTCTTCATCAGCTGCAGATATTTTATGCTAATATTTTAAAATATTTTTGTGTTAAGAGACGGATGGTCCTAAAATATTCATGGAATATGCATTCATGACTGAAACTTTTATTAAGGGTTTTCATTTTTATATTTTGGTATAAACATATTTCTTATTTTGACTAGTAAGAAAAGAGGATGTGGAATGTTAATTATTTATGCTATCGAATGCAGGATGCTAATTTGTGCTCACTGCTGGGGCTGTCCGTGAAGAGATGATGGGTTTAGAAAACCATCTTATTTGCGGTCACTGCTCAAACACTCAATATGGAACTTGTCAGTATGTGAAAAGATTCAGGGTTTGGGGCAGATGACTTGTAATTCCTAATCTCTTTCTACCACCGGCTCACCCGGAGGCTTCGGGTAAGTCGAATGCTTTGAGGCTTGGTTCTCTCCCTTGCAATCCTGGGCTGATAATCTCGATGTGATGAGGTTCTTTTACAGGTTACAGAAATACAGGCTGAACACTTAAACCAGGTCCACAAATAAGAGTGTTCAATACATGAATACTATAAGCCTGAATTTTTCCTAAGTATGAAGTAAAAAACTAGATCTTAGAGCAGTTTCAGGTTGAAGCAAATGTGACTTAGGGAATAGACTGATATAATCTGAAATCTTAGAGAAATAAAATAGTTTAGTCTGGACTCCAGGGAGAGAGATAATGGCACCTTCTCTGAAACCTGAAGTTTGGTATTAAAGGAGGATCTGCCTTCAACGGAGGCCAGAACAAGAGAATATGATAGTAAAAAAATCTGGTTATATATAAAAATAAATTTTATCTTAAAAATTTTAAGTGGCTAAACAATCCAGCAATTCTTCCGCGTATATACACAAGAGCAATGAAGAAATACTCATACCAAAAATTGTTAATGTGTCTTTAGCAGCACTGTTAATAATAAACAAAATGTGTCAAAAACTTACCTGCTTTTAATTAGTGGGTAAATATGGTATAGCCATGGAAAATTTCACAGCTATAAAAAGGACCAAAACACTGGTGAATAAAGTGTGCTAAACCTGGAAAAAACCTTAAAACATGCTAAGTGAATGCATGCTAAGTAAAAATATGCTGTGAAAGAGCTGTCACAAAAATAACTACAGGTTATGTGAGGCCATTATATGAAATGTCCAGGATAGGTAAGTCTATAGACAGAGAAAATATTAGTTGTTGCTTAGACCTTGGGGAATTGGAGGAGAGGGCTTAAGGAGTGATAGCTAAAGGGCAAATGTGATGAAGTTTATCTAAAACCGATGCGGTGTGGTAGAGACCACCCTGAGCGAGCTGCACATTCAAAAAATGGCTTTTCATATTAAAAGTGTGAGGCTGCCTATTGGCCACAGTGGCTGCCTGAAGAGCCTGCAGTGGGTGTGTGGAACCGAACGACTCCCCACGGCACTGGTCACAGCGGAGGTCAGCAATCCGTGAGGCTGTGACGTCTTGGATGGCAAGACAATACTGCAGCTAAGGGCAGCATGACTCGTGCACGGAACTTCTGTAGAAGCAGAAATCAATCTACGAGAAAAACAAATTTCCCCTTAATCAATGATCCGTTTCCGACAGAATTCTGTTCCCTTGTTTCAGGACCCTGCTCAGGTCAGTGCTGCCCACCTGCTGCTCCCTGCACCGCCCTTCACCCCTCCACGAAGCTGTGGGCTCAGTAAACAGTGGCAGCTTCCCGGAGACAGCGTGTTAGGCTGAGAAGAGCTCTGTCCACCCTGAGCCCCTTTGTGTAGGTAACGAGCTTGGCTTGTCTTTCATTATGCTATGCTGCACCCTTGGTCAGGTGATCCTGGGTCCGATGAGCCCCTCGGCATGGTGATGGTTGCAGAGTTCTGCAAATAGACAACAATCCTCTGGATTGTGCCCTTGAACTGGTGAATGCTATGGCCTATGAATTATATCTCAATAAAGTTGTTAAAGTAATAGTTGCTAAATATTGGAAAATACCACAAAAGCCACAAAACTAATTTCTTTCAGCCTCTCTGATGAACTGTGTGGCCTTGCAGTTGTTAAAGAGAGTCGAGAACTGATTCTGGGGTGTTGCTGTTGTTATTATCTCCTGGGTTTTGGCTGAAAATTTCCTACTTTGGTTTTGAAAATAATTTCACCCTTTATCATACTTGTAGAAATTCCCTCCTTGTAGGGATTTTTATCACTCTGAATTGGCTCTCCCCATTCAGAACAGGAATAAATAATGCATCACGTAACATAGAAGTAGACACTTGCAAAGGCATGCTGTATATGGAAGACACATTTATGCTACAGTACTGATATAAAATGAGATAAATGTCCCATTGTTGCTTATTGCTTTCTTTTCCCATAACCATAATTAATGATCAACAACCAAATGTTTAATACTCTGGATACAGCTGATTCCCTTACAGAAATAATGAGTTACAAATGGGAAAAATATGTGCTCAATGGGTAATGCATCAGCATCATTCAATTCTGTAGTAATAACAATTTTGGGAGGAAAGCAGTGTACACTCAAGGAATCTGATTTGAATTTATGTTTACCTAATGTTAGGAATATATAAAATGTAAAATGAAATGCTGCACCACAAACTAACACATAGTTTGGTGATACAACACAAACATTTCCCTTATGGATTTTCTTATGACACGTGGGAAGAAATCTCCACGAAACTCACAGCTTTCTGTAACACTTGCATGGTGAAAGACTGCCTGTTTTGGCCACCTAT
This sequence comes from Thryonomys swinderianus, assembly GCA_004025085.1. Classification (NCBI taxonomy): domain Eukaryota; kingdom Metazoa; phylum Chordata; class Mammalia; order Rodentia; family Thryonomyidae; genus Thryonomys; species Thryonomys swinderianus. The sequence goes on from PVIC010027913.1 coordinate 21,032, forward strand.
GCAATGTGAAACCTAATCTATAACAAAACTCATAGTGCATTCTTAAATGTGATGTGCAAATGAAGAATTGGATAATATCACTGGAAACTGAAGGAATCTTTCTGTCTACTTTAGGATTTGTTATCTTCATAAAGTGGAATCTTCATTATTTGTCTTTTTTTATTATTTTATCTTCTATTGTGGTGAATTATACTCTGGACTCCAAAAGCCACAGAAAACATTATGAAAAATAATGAAATCCTTTTCATCATGAAATATTATTAGTGACACCAATTTCTGAATCCAAGAGAACCACACTAAAAGCCAGTGCTTAAAGCAATTTCAGATAAGCAGCAGTGAGAATTACAAACTGAGAAGTCCTGATTCTACCAATTTTGGGTTCCCTTTGGGTAAGCTACCATTCTCAGAGCCTTAGTCTTTTCCTTTCTAGGACAGTTGTTAGGCTAGATGACTTCTATCTATGTAACATCTTTCAAGCTCTGGAAGTCTGTAATTCTGTGATATAGAACTGGATAGTCTAAAAGATGACTAAAGAGAAGAGAACACACATTTTTTCCTAGTACATTTTAATTAAAACCTCTTTTAATCAAGTTTATCACCTAAGAGTTGGAAGCAACATGATTTCATACTAATAAAAATGGAATTATTTAAAGAAGATGTTGTTTTTTAATAAAATGGAGTATTACTCTGCCATAAAGAATGACAAGATCGATCCATTTAGGTGCAAATGGAGACACCTGGAGGATATACTAATAAGTGAAATCAATAGATCAAAGATAGGCAAATTCTGGATCTTCTCTTTGACATGAACACCTGTAGATGCAAATGAGCTCTAGAAAGTATGACAGCTTTTATAGAGTGGGAAATTTCCATAGGAAATTTGGTGTAGGAATGTAATGAGGGGAAGGAATAAATATGATCCAGAAAGAAAATAAAAGAGCATGTATAAAGGGGGTGGGGAGGTGTGGGTGGGTAGGGATATGGGTAAAAATGAGAATTAACTTGTGTCATATACTGGTACAAATTCTCCAATGTTATATGTGATTTTGAAATGTATATAAATTGTACCAATAAAGAATTCAATTTAAAAAGAAATGGAATTTGTTGAAGCCATTTCACATTTGTTGCAAAGAGACTTATGCAATAAACACCTAATGAATAAAGCCCTATCCCATGTGACATGACACACATTGGCCACATCATTTATTTTAGAGGCAATCATTTTACTCTATTTCTTCAGGGCAGCTAACTTAATTACCCCTGAGTCTATGACATAAATATCTTCTAAATATTATTTTAAGGAATTTTTTTGGAAAAGTTTTTCCTGTATACTTTATGAGTCCTCCTAAACAGACACAAAACTAAATTCTATGCAACACTTAAAATCTAAGTAATTTACCATGAATATTTTTGCAATTTATGAAGGCTGTGACTCTTTGCCTTTGAAGAACTAATAATTTATTTAGGTAATACTTTCAACATATTAAAACAAATGTATATTCTATAATACACGGTATTATCATATAAATGAATATATACTGGACACAGAGTATATACAAACATGCATTTGTATGCGAATAGGTATATATGCAGTACAGAAAATCAGAACTGAGAGTTAGATTACAGGGATATCTTAGGTTATCTAATTGATTAGGCTATTGATTTCAGCTTTCCTCCAATAATGGAACAAATATAGATCCATCTGTTGGTATAGACCCAAACAGTATCTGTTAGAATTGTTTAGTTCATTATGTATATGTGAGCTCCATACTAGCTTCCAGAAACATCAAACTAAATATCAAAGCTGTGCCAGAGTTGGAGCGTACTTAGTGGAGTGAGCTTCCATTTTTTTAGTTTGTGTGAGCAGCTTGCAGTGAGCAACTCACAGGCCTACTCTCATCACGTTTTCATATAAATGCCAAGGCACTCAGTGAGATTTAAATTTCTGAAAATAGCCCGAGGATCCTATTTTGGAGGAGGCAAAGCTGATGTATTCAGAGATAGCATTATTAGAGTTTCATTTTTACATGTTTTTTTTTCCATGGGTAGAAAGGTAACCTCAAACATATATCTACCCAATGGCTCTCTAGTTTTGCAGTTTTTTTTTTCCTGAATGAAACTACTGAACGTATGGCTTTTCCTTCAAGAATACCTCCTTCAAAGACATGTGCCAGGCAACCTATGGTGATGCTTTTGCCATCTGGAACTAGTTCAGGGAACAGGGGTATCTTAGTTATTTTTCCTGTTGCTGAGACAAAGTACTCAACACCCAAAGTTAAAGAAGGAAAGGTGCAAATGGAGACATCTGGAGGATATACTAATAAGTGAAATCAATAGATCACAGATAGACAATTTCAGGATCTTCTCTCTGGCATGAACATCTGTAGATGCAAATGAGTTCTAGAAAGTAGGACAGCTTTTATAGAGTGGAATATTTCTATAGGAAACTTGATGTGGGAATGTGATGAGGGGAAGGAATAAATATGATACAGAAAGAAAATAAAAGAGCATGTATAAGGGGGGAGGAGGGGG
>PVIC010027914.1:0-23592 GCA_004025085.1 Thryonomys swinderianus
AAAAAAAAAAAAAAATGCAGTTTTGGAAAGCTTGAATCTGCTACCATAAACTTGATGCTTCTTAGTATATTAAAGACTTCTCTGATGATCAAAATCTATGGTGTATTAACAAATATAGTTTCATTATATACTTGAAACATTTCAATGTATGGATGATCTGTGTTACTCTTTGTTTTCCAAATGACCAGTATGTAATGCTACAAAGTCTTGCATTTACAAAGTACAAAAGCTCCCTTCAAAGTCACAGATGAGTCAATCAATTTTAGTAATAAGATGGAGAGAAGTGGTCAAGGAAAGCCTACTGATGGGGTTTCATATTTCACATTGCAGTTACTTCTCACCTATGTTAAGCTGTTTACTGCTACTGGGACAAACACCCAAGATAAGTCAATTAAGAAAAGGTTTATTTTGGTTTCTAGTTGCAGTCCATGATTACTTGGCCTTGCTGCTCTGGGCCTGTGGTAAGGCAGAATATTCAGGTGGGAGCAAGGGCTAGAACACAGCTGTTCATCCCATATCAGCCAGGAAGCAAGAAGGAAAACTAGGGGGTTAGAGTCACAAACACCCCTCCAAGGACACCCCCTGTATCCCAGCTTCCTTGCACTAGACCCCACCTCCTGAAGGTTCTGAAGGTTGTAGTGCCACAGGCTAGCAACCAAGCCTTTAACACATAAGCCTTGTAGAGATGCTTCCAAGCCACATCATGCTTAGTGACCTTTGGTCCACTTTTTTTCCCCTCCTCTACTTTCAAAAACCAGTAAGAGCCGGGCGTGGTGGCTCACGCCTGTAATCCCAGCACTCTGGAGGCAGAGACAGGAGGATTGCTGAGTTCGAGGCTTGCCTGGACTACATAGTGAGCTCAGAGCCAGCCTGAACTACAAGTGAGACCCTGTCTCAAAAAAAAAAAAAAAAACAAAAAACCTGTAAGAGTTCTCTGAAAAGGCTGCTAAAATACTCCTTTTACCAATTACATATTTTGTATGAGGCCAGATTTCTTTTGTCTACTTTAACCAAAAATCATATAGCAACAGATTGCATGTAGAGGCAGATAAGAGAATCCAGCTGTCTTCTACTGAGCCAGACATCACAAAATTTGCAAAATGATAAACCAGTGCCACTTTTAACACTGCTTTTTTCAGACATGAGTTATTCACAAATATTTTACACACTTTATAATTATAGTATATTTATATGAATTAACATATAATGTTTCAGTTTTAATTTTTAAAGAGGTACATATTTATGGATTTGGCTCATATAAATAAAAGATTATTGGAGCCTTAGTAATTGTTTTTCCCAGGGCTACAAATCAAACTCAGGACTTTGCACTTGCCAGGCAGGTGCAGTACTGCGGAGCTACATCCCCTGTCCTATTAATTTTTAAGAGTGGAAAGGCATCTTGAAACTAAAAAGTTTGAGTCCTTTAGTACTCTGGGAAAATCCATAGACTGTGGTCCCCCATTAGCTGGATTTGAATCGTGATTTTTTCCCCCTTATCAATTGTGTAAGTTTGTTCAATTTATTATCAGTATCTTAGTTTTTTATTCTGAGAAACGAGGATGATCCTCTTAGAGTTGTTATGAGGTTTAGGTGAATTACTCAAGGAGAGCAAGGTCTGTTCCATAGAAAATTCTCGACAATGTTTGTTTATTTCCATTTACCCCTTCCCAAGGCCTTTAGTGACCTCCCTTCAGAAAAATTTATTTTGTGGCACTTTTCCTTCTAATCTCTTCAGCATCATGGATGATGAGAAATTAGAGATTCTTAAACTGAGATGTGTAGTGAACTACATGGGATTTGTATACCTTCTTCTGGAATGTGCATCCTTTTAGAACTATGGAGACACTTTGGAGGTTGTGACAGATTCCTTTAAAGGGGCATCAGTGATCCAAAATAAGAAGGACAAAGATCATAGCAGCGGGTGTAGCTCTAAGTCTTGGGTCTACCATGGTCTTGCCCAGGGGAGATGCCCAATGTCTTACACTGTATCTTTGTAAAATGACCGACTCAATGAATGGGCAGATACATGAGGAATAATTCTGCCTTTGTTGCTATCAGATTCAAAGCCCCATGAGTCTCTGTAACTCATAGGAGTTATAAGGAACCTCAGCAGCGTCACAAGTACCTAAGTGTTTTCACTGGTTAAATTCTGAGGAATGCTTTGGAGGAGCAGTCAACATCCAGGTTGTTTATCCGCCTTAGGGCTATGCTCTGTGTAACCCAGGGCATATCATTCTGCTTTTTGCTTAGGACAAAGATGCTGAAACCAGCTCTTAGGGATATGAAAGGATGTTTAGAGCCTATCAGTAATGCACTTTCTCTCCCTTCCCTGTAATTAGGTAACGTAGATTTAGGCTGCAGTTGGCCACTATAAGCAACTAATTGTATTGGTTCACACTGACTCACTTAAATCCTCTCAACAACTCCTACGATTATCCCCCATTTTCAGCTGTGGATTTAGAGATTCAGACTCATCAAGCATTGATGTATCATATTGCAGACACTTTCACAGGCTTTCTCTCATCCTGTTGAATTAGATGTATTGTGTAGTATAATCGCTTTGTATCTTTACAATGATATTTTAGATGTAATTAAATCAGCCACTTTAACATCACCCACCAGTCATTCAGACTAGCAATTATGAAATATAGGGCACTAAAACTACTGACTTCAAATTTAAATTTTTTTTAAGAGTAACAAATTATGTGAAAACTTCTTAATTGTCCTAAAGGGGTTAGTGCAGGCTGGTCGGTTTTAGAAAGAGTTGATTCTACTTCTCATTATTTGGCTTTCAAAACACATTTTGAACTTTAAAATGTGATCAGTTTACAAAGTGCCAGTTTCTCACAATGTGAGATGTGCATGTGTTTGGTCTGAGAGCCGATGTGGCAGAGAAGTACAAGCCTCCTGAATTTAATTGCATTCAAAGCATCTTGAAAGAGGCAGAAAAATTCATTTCTGATCTCCATGTGGGGAAAAACTATCATTGCAGTTCCAGTGTGTGGACTTTGAAATGGCATCTCTTTGTTTTTCTGGTTTTTTGGTGAGGTTGCGATTGAATTTGGGGCCTCGCACACAAGACAAGTGCTCTACCCCTGAGCTGCAACACCTGCTAACCTTGGCAGTGACCTGTGCATGAGCGCGTGTGCGTGCGTGTGTGTGTGTGTGTGCGTGTGTGTTACTGGAGACTGAACCCAGTACATCTTCAGCCCTTTTTATTTATTTTGAGGTAGGGTCTTGCTAAGGCCTTAAATTGCCCATCCTGGACTCAAACTTGTGATTCTCTTGCCTCAGTTTCCTGAGCAGCTGGGATTATAGTTGTGCAGCACTGGTGACCTTTTTGACAAGCTGCACCTGTGGTTCTGACACACCCTATTATCTGGGACTTGTTAAAGTGGAAACACTGTCCTGAAAATAGTATGTGGCCAGGTGGAAGGGAAGAGAACTGGTGGTTTCCTCATTGTCTTGGTGTTCTAGTGAGCAGCAGCGAGTGTGCTGTTACTCTCCTGGGCTTTGATAAGAAACGACACAAACACTATCACCCCGGATTTTTCTCTGCCCCATCCTTGCAGGGAAAGAAACTTTTCCAGTAACTCACATCTTTATCCACAAGCATGAGGATTTTGCTATGACTTCCTTCATTTTAATGTGAGAATATTAGGAAAAGGGGACACAGAATGAATTAGCGAAGGGCAGAAGGATGTGGTGAGAAGTTTTGCTGTGAGAGTGGCTGTGCTGCTGGTAGTTTTGTGGCTCTGGACATTACTTAATCCTCATGATCCTCAGTAGCCCTATCAGTAAAATGGGATTTGGGTGGTGACAACAATAACTTTTGTAATGTCCTTGCACTGATAGGGTAAGTGGCGGCTCCTGCTAGTTGTGCCTGTACTTTTTTATTTCTAAAGGAATATTAGTTTCTTGTGGGACACTGGTTGGTTTACATGTAGTTCATTGACAGACCCATTGAGGTTGATGAGCTGGTGAGCTTGTACTTGCCTCCTGATGAGTCCCTGTCCTGTGGGCTGCTGCCACATGATAGACACACCGGTGCCACCAGGTTGGAAGAACAGAGCCAAACTGGGGAACCCCGGGCGGGCTGGGAGAGTCTGCAGTGCTCCTCTGTGTCCCTAGAGTGGGTGAGAGAAGATTTCAGGAGCATAATTTTGCCAACATGTTATCGTTTTATGTCTGGGGGCTTATTTTAAAGCTTTCCATCTTGCTAGTTTTTGTTTGTTTAAAAAATTGTCTGCGTGCAGGCAGGGCCATACACATATCTAAGTATTGGGACTCACATGGTTGTAATTTTCCTCTCTCGGGGAACCCAAAGTGTGCTAGGGCCACCCAAAAGAATGCTTTTTTGTCTTAGATATTTTAAGAACAGTCAAAATAAACAAGATAGGTTAAGGAGTATTTAGAGTTCTGTGATTTAATTAAATGTAGTTTCCTTATTAAAACTTTATCTGAGGGGGCAGAGATTTTAGCTCAGTGGTTCCTTCTTGCAAGGTCCGTGGTTTGATCCCCAGTTACCACATACAACAATACCAGGCTTGGTAACTCACACCCACCGGTGGTGAGTACCACACACCACAATGCCGGGTGTGGCTCAGGCCTGTAATCCCAGCACTCAAGAGGTAGAGGCAGGAAGATTGCTGAGTTCCAGGCTTGCCTGGGCTACATAAGTGAGCTCAGGGCCAGCCTGAACTACAAAGTGAGACCCTATCTCAAAAACAAACTAAAAACTTTATCTGAACAAAAGTCTCTCAGGAATTGAGGTACATCCGGTCTTTTAGTTTTAGCTAAGTTCACACCAAAGACAGTAACAGGAAACAACCATCATAAGGGTACTATGTTCAATCTGAGTTAATGTATTCCAGGAGCTTTGGGATATTACGTTAAACTTTAGAATTTAAAAATTATTTTTATGCACGAGTCCTTCTTGTATACCTGCTGTGGCTGTGTGACGGTTAGGATGGGAGCTGTTAGGTTTCATTTGTTTTGTATGGTGAGGATAGTCCGTTGACCCTGTTCTAGGTACACTTCTGGGATGCAGGGCGTGTCTGCTACAGCCCACGGATGAGCGAAGGGCCATCTTGCTCTCTACATGGATTTGTGTTCAAGCTCCAAATCCTTGCTACTGGCACTGCTACTTAGCACATCCACGGAGTCCTTCCCGAGCCGTGCACAGCACACTTGTAATTAATCTGTTCTAACACTAGGTGGCTTTTTCTTGTTTTCTCCAGTGGGTTTTACCTTTGTTGCCTAAGTACTTTAAAAGGAATTTTAGCTGGGCTTGGTGGCTCAAACCTGTAATTCCAGCACTTGGGAAGCAGAGGCAGGAGGATTGCTGAGTTCGAGACTTACCTGGGCTACATAGTGAGCTCAGGGCCAGCCTGAACTACAAAGTGAGACCCTGTCTCAAAAAAAAAAAAAAAAAAAAAAGGAACCTTAAAATGGATAAACTTACCTTTGAGCTAAATTCTGTAGAATTAAGAATATGTTATAAGGGCCGGAGATTTAGCTCAGTGGTTACAGAGCCTGCCTTGCAAGCACAAAGTCCTGAGTTCGATCCCTGGTAACCACATACAATGCTGGGCGTGGTGACTCATGCCCACCAGCAATCAATTCCACATACCACAGTGCTGGGCGTGGTGGCTCATGCCTGTAATCCCAGCACTCAGAAAGCTTACCTGGGCTACATAGTGAGCTCAGGGCCAGCCTGAACTACAAAGCCAGACCCTGTCTCAACAAAAAAAAGAATATATTATAACTGGTTATTTAAAATATATATACATATAAAATTAAAATATTTATTGAGCCTCCTAACTACTAGAAAATCTTAATACTGTAAACACATGAAAATAACCCATTGATTCCATGAATATACACTGACTAATTACTGTGGTCTTATTTCTGCTGTAATAGGAGATACAGAGGTTAATAAGATATGATTCCTGCTATTATAAATTCATAAACGTAATGGAGGGGAGTATATATATATATATATATATATATATATATATATATATATGCACTTTAATATGAATTGTATCCTCAGTGTGCACAGAATGCTGTGGGAACAAGAACTTGGGGGAGGAGGAAGTCAAGACTAGCTGCCAGAGGTGGCCTTAGAATGGTGCTGCAAGAGACTTTTTGATAGCCAGAAAATATATTTTAGCATTTAGTATGTACTGAAGCAAGTTTCATAGATTTATAAGGGTAGAAAGACTCTCCAATGAAGGACTCATTGAGGAAACTGCAAGTATTTCCCTGGGCTTTATGCAAAGGATACTTGGGCCATTACATATGAGTTACTCTAATTCAGGGCAGTGGTGCTATGTCATATAATACTTATGATACAAACAAAATGCTGTGATATAATGAGGGTCTGGACAGTTAATTTTTAAAAATGTAAATCAGAGTTTTTTTACTTTATGAAAAAAATAAAAATTTCATAACAACATAGTAAAAGAATAACAACATACTGTCATGATTTTCAGAGTACAAGATGTGGACAAAAGAAGACTTATAAAGAAGAAACAGAAAATAGTGCAAAACTTTCTTTTCAATGAACTAAGAGAAACTAGTAGTATAAATGAAGCAAATGGAACATGGGAATAATTTGAGAATTATTTGAACTTCTCCCTATTTCGTATTTGTCTCCTATTTTGATGTATAGTTTGGGTTTCTCTATCAGAGATTTGTGACTGTCCGCAGTATAAAGTGACTTTGGCTAACTTAAGCAAAAGATACATTAATTGGAAATATATCTGGCAGCCGACAAATTAATGGGATAGCTCAGAAAATGGAGGTCACCAACTTTTTGTTGATGTGACAGACTACTTGAGAAAGTCAGCTAACAGAAGAGTTATTTTGACTCAGTGTTTTAGAGATTTCTTTTTTTCTTTTTTTTTTTTTTTTTTGGCTTTTTGGAGACAGGGTCTTGCTTTGTAGTTCCGGCTGGCCCTGAGCCCACTATGGTGCCCAGGCAAGCCGCCGCGAACTCAGCAATCCTCCTGTCTCTGCCTCCCGAGTGCTGGGATTACAGGCGTGAGCCACCACGCCCAGCATTATATGTGGTAACCGGGGATCGAACTCAGGTCCTTACGCTTGCGAGGCAGGCGCTGGAACCACTGAGCTAACCCTCCGGCCCTGTTTTAGAGATTTCTGTCCGAGGTTGGCTGGCTCTGTTACTTTGGGCCTACGATGAGGCAGAACATCAAGTCAGGCAGCATGGGGTGGGGTGAAGCAGTTGACAGAATGGCCAACAGCAAGGAAAGGACCAAGGACAAGTTATCGGTCCCCCAGTGACCCACTTCCTCCAATGAGGCTGCACTTCATGAGGCTTCCACCACCTCCCGATAATGCCATGGCAGCATGAATCTGTTATTGGATTTGTTGTGTGGATGAGGTCAGAGCCTTCATAATCCAGTCAGTTCCGAAAGACCCACCTCTGATCAGTGCTGCATTGGGGACCACACCTTCAACACATGAGCCCTTGGGGGACTTTTGGGTTCCAACCCATAAGACCACCCTAGCAAGCACCACTGCTCCTTTCATCTTGTGTCATTTCCTCAAAAAACGTCAATATCCAGTGGACTGAGTCTAGTCAGTTCTGACTACTACAACAGGGAGGGGACTTGTAGTTTCTGTAATGCCACAAGATAAAAATTGGCCCCAGGATTTACACAGTCAGTTTTGTGTTTTCTAACCCTGAAAGTAATTAGGGAATGTGGTGTAGGTAGTTGTTGGGAGGTGAAGCACTTGAACTGTGGAAATGATTTAAGAACACCTCCATAAATGCTGGATTCTGTGTCTGTAGATGTTGCTTCATCCTTCTTACCTGTAGCCAAACCACACCAAAGTGCGTTCTTGAAAGAGAAAAAAACTTTCCTGACTCAGCCCTGTGCTTCTGCTTTTCCCATGCCAGCCAGTCTTCCCTCACTCCTCCCCAATTTAGTATCCTCATTTTTCTTTGTTCACCTCACAAATCTTTTTCCCTTGTCATTGCAGCTCCCTGTCACTTCCCTCCATCAACAAGATCTGATGAGTTACTCCTGGGCCTCAGGAATATTACATGCCTAAGTTAACTTTTCTCATTGCTGAGACAAAATACCCAACACCCGAAGTTAAAGGAGGAAAGGTTTATTTAGCTCACAGTTTGAAGAATTTTCAATCCATAGTTGGCTGGCTCCAAGGCAGCGGGGCATGGCAGAGGAGCACCACGTGGCAAGCAGCAGACAGAAAGCAAGCAAGCAACCAACCACGAGTAATGAGCAGCAAGCCTCTTTCTGTCCCTTATACTGTATCCAGTCTACCTGCCTTTGAGGCAGATAGCACTCTTTAATCCTTTAGTCCTAGGACTATACCATGAATCACTCATATATTCTAGATCCAGCCGCCTCTGAAAAAGCCCCACCTATGAATTCATAAGGCTTTGGAGGTGACATCTAGACACAAGCCCTAACAGGCCCTTCTCTAGAGCATTTGCCCTGCAATGAAATTTGGATGGTTGGCAAGGGCCAGCTGACTCATTTCTTTGTATTTATAGTTACAGTGTTTTCTTGAACTCAGTTATTTCCTGAAAGGTTAAGCCTACATTCAACATTTTGGTTTACATTGATAGTTACTTTCTGTTGGGGTGTGGTGCTGGAGATTGAACCTAGTCTTTGCACTGAGCTACACCCCGACATTTTTTTGGGTCTTTCTAAGTCACTAAATTGCCCAGGTTGGGGATTACAAGCATATGCCACCATGCCTGGCCTTAGGTATTTCTAAGTGAGCAAGACAAAGTTAAAACTGTAGACAAGTTTAAAGTTATTCATCATATATATATGAATATATATATTCATATATATGACTAACTTTAATATATAAATATATTATTATAAATATATATACTATATAAATATCTATATATCAGTTTTAGAGTTAGATAGATGATGGTATACTGATTTTATTTGTTCTCTAGAATAGATAGATTGATCCAGGAGTTAGAATTAAAATGTGAGGGCCGGAGGGTTAGCTCAGTGGTTCCAGTGCCTGCCTCGCAAGCGCAAGGTCCTGAGTTCGATCCCCGGTAACCACATATAATGCTGGCCGTGGAGACACGCCCACCAACAGTCAACACAGCATACCACGGTGCTGGGCGTGGTGGCTCACGCCTGTCATCCCAGCACTCGGGAGGCAGAGATAGGAGGATTGCTGAGTTCGCGGCAGCTTGCCTGGGCACCATAGTGAGCTCAGGGCCAGCCTGAACTACAAAGCGAGACCCTGTCTCCAAAAAAGCAAAAAAAAAAAAAAGAATTAAAATGTGATAGCCATTTAGAAGACCATATGAGTAAGGGTTGGGAATCTTGGAAACCTTATCCTCTATTCCCCATCTCAAGTCTTCCATTGTAAATAATGATTCCTAGGGGAAGTGAGAGTGAGAAAACTTATTCCTGTATGCTTTTGGTTTAACAGTAGAGACTCCTGTTGGCTTTTTTACAAGTGTTTGTAGAAGAGTATACCATTGCTTGGCACACTCCTTGATCTCAGATGCTTGGATTGTCACTTCATTCACCCACAAGAACTAGCCTCATATAAGGCTTCATGAACAGACTAGCCCTTATTTTTCAGGTACATGTTCTGAGTTCTCCAGGTCTCTTCTAAAGGTTGTTCCAGGGCGTCTGCTTCTCTAACCTGGCATTCCACTTCCTGGAAACACTGACTTCTCCCAGAATCAGAAGGTTTGGTTGCTCGCTTTTAGTTTGAGGCCACTGGCACACTCTGCAAATTCCTTAGCCTTGAGAAAGGTAGAAGCCGCAGAATTGTTTGTTGCTGCGGTTAAAATCTCTGTTATAAGCTAGAGGATGTTATTCTACTCTAGACAATGACATTGTTTTTAAATACTTTGGGAGGTTTTGTATATGTGCTGCCGAAGCGAGCACACTTTGGGAGGTTTTGGATTACATGTAGCTGGCAGAAACCTTCGCACTTTGATGACACTTGGCATTTGTTCTGCAGTAAATGGTGTCTTTGAGGAATGGGCCACCAGCCTGCAGACCTCAAAACAACCAATATTAGGAACCAAGGGGAGAGTAAAGGCCATTGTATTTTAGGGAGGGAAAACATGCAAGGAATTACCCCAAACTCTCAGAGACTGGCTTGGTAGTGAGACTATTCCAGAAAGTAATGTCTTATTTTCTCCCCTAGTCAGCAAGTAGGCAGAGAGTGTATATATTTCTATTTTCAGAAATTACCAAGCACATGGTGGGTAGTGCCTGTCTTTAAAAGCCGTGTTATTTGACCAGGGCAGATTAAATAACAGCAGCTTAAATTAAATGACCACGGTAAATTATTAGGCAGTTGGTATTGATGTGCTAAGTTTTGTGGGCATCAGAACTTAATTGCAGTGGTGGTTGGGGCAGAAGTGGAAGGCATTCCCAGAGGCGATAGAAAACTCAAGGGGTAAATTCATTGGATGAACTTTAATTTGTTTGTTTGTTTGATTGGCTGGGTGCGAGGTGGGAGGGTGACACTCAGAGAACGATGGATCACCTCTTCAGAGGCTGTTGGGATACCGAGGGAACCAGCAAGACCCTCTATGCTGAAGGAGGGGGTTAAGTATAGACAGCTTTGGAAACCAAATTCTGACCTTGAGCTTACAGCTCAGATAGTTACATTCAGGGAAGGAGTGTGCGAGGACAGGAGGTTCCTCCTACGTGTGTGAGGTGACAGTGGGGTCACCACTTCATGGCCTCTGGGGTTTGAACCTACAGGAGATATCCTGCCTGGTCTGTTGGCTGGTGGCAGATGCAGAATCTGCTCCCCAGAGGTTAGAGGGAGAGAAGACCAGGACCAGCTTGCCAGGTCCCCCTTGTCATGCCCCTACCTTCCTCAAAAACCTACTTCATTCTACCTTGAATCATTTGCCTTCAGCATTAAAGCCCTTTGTCATTGCAACTATGGAATAAGAAAAAAGTCTTGTTCAGGTCACATCATTACAAGCCTCGGGGCAGTCAGGTAACAGCCTAAACTATGATGGACATTTTGACTACTTCTGAAGCAAGCCAGAAGCAGTCATGCTCTGCAAGAGAGGAGCAGACATCTCCATACTGACCAATGGCACATGGGTTTTGAAAAAGGAAAAGGAAACCATTATGTGAAATGATTTGTAGTCAGTCTAAGGCGGAAATGTGGAATTGCCAAAGTAGATTTCTGAATGTCACCCTTTGTCAACTGCAAAAATCCCCAGATCTCTGCTTTCCTTCTACAGAGGGGCCCTGGAGCTGCATGTGCTCCTCCCAGCCGGGCCTCCTCGCCAGAGAGCTGGCTCTTCCCCTGCATTGCTAGAGCTGTGGGAAAGGTGATCCTTAGAAGTAGTTTAACTGTAAGTTACCCGTTAGGGCAAGAGGGCCTCGTATGGAAAGAGGCTTTATGAAGGCTTGCAGCAAGTGATTGTGCACATCACACACTGTTGAGTCAGCACAATCCGCTGGAGGCCGAGGGCCCCAAAATGAGCAGTACTGTGGTGTCCCTGGGCTCAAGGCAGGCCTTGCATGACCCTTCTGGGTGGTAGTGGTGTCTGGGGCCCTTCTGGGGTTTTTCACCACTCTCGATCCTGTTATGAACTGCCAGTGAAGAAGAGGGCATTCCCTGTCATGCTGTGCATCAACTTCCAGTTTCTCATTTCAGATGTCTTTGGCTGTGTTGTTTTGATTACATCCCCTGAAGTTTGCTAAAGAAAATACACCCGACTGGTGTTGCAGGAGTTCCCAGGCAAGATAGTGAACTAGAACACGCAGGAGGGATTCGGTACACGAGGACTGGAACAGGCCCTCTCTCTGGTGTTTGCTGTGTGGCTTAGGGATCCAGTGCACTGCACAAACATCACTGCCACTCTTCCTTGTCCTGCAAGTGAGACAGAAGTCTGATTGCCTTAGGCTGTGTCAGTGCCAGAAGAGCCCACCTGGCTGTCTTTCAGCTTTGGGAGAATGGATGAAAACCAGCCTCATCTGCCTGCAGTGTCTCTTTTCATTCTCTGTGCAGTTCTCCTGCCTTTCTTCGGCACCCAGGAGTGGGGGCTACGGTGAGAATTCAGATGGTGAACATGTGGGTCCCCAAGTGGGTGCAAAATACAGATCTTAAGTGGTCATTGACAGGTCATTAGATTCCAGGCCCCCAGTCTGGGTGGGTGTGTAAGGGCACAGGACCATGTGCGTATATGTGTGTGTGATGTGCCTTCGTTCTTGCATAACACTGTGGAAAAATGGTTAAAGATGGCATGTCCTTGGTGTCCTCTGTGCACTGGTTTCAACAGCCGCCTTCTGTGGTGTGGCGTGGCCTGGAGCTCAGTCTGAAGGCCGTCGGATAAAGCATGGAAAAGTGATTTGCATCAGTGTTGCCGCACTGAGTGACTTAGTGCAGGGGTCCATTCTGAGTTGAAAGCATATTCTCCTTTATGTGTTTTAATTTTGTTGGTGGTGTTCTCCTTATCATTAATTATTCTTGGTCAGGTGACTAGATGCATTGCCTACAGGTGTACCACGCTGCCACATGCCTTTCCCCGCAGCAGATCTACGTGATGAAAACACCACACTGTTTTATTGGAGCATGTCAGCCCTCAACTCCTCTCTTGCTCTGACTTGGTAGGAGGGGTGGAAATGACAGTACAGAACGGTGTTTTATGATTTTTTCCCTCCATATGCACGGCGCTCACTCTAGCTTTGGGCTTCCCAGGTGTGGCTGTACATGAGAACCATTTGAAGAGCTGGTAAAATGCAAATGTCTGGGCCCTGCTGCCAGAGATTCTGACTGAGCCTGGGTTCTGGTATTTTAAAAGTTTCCTGGATGATTTTAATGCGCAGCCAAATTTCACCTTGTCCTTCTCCATTTGGACAGCTGTGGGAGAGTACAAGCCAGGTCAGAATTTGACTTTGGCTGTAGGCCATCCACAGTTCCTAATTTTATCTGTAGACTTTTACATGTATGGATGAGGAGGATGAGGCCCAGAAAGAGGGGAGAGCTTGGCTGAAAAAGAGAAGACTGACAAATAAGAGTATGCAGACTTGAAATAGTAGGTTTTTTTGTTTTTTGTTGTTTTGTTTTGTTTTGTTTTTTAGTTACTGGGGATTGAACGCAGGCCCTTGTGCCTCTAGGGTTGGCGCAGTACCACTTGAGCTAAATCCCCAGCCTTGAAATAGTGGTTTTAAATGAGTCTACATCCAATCTGCCATTCACACTTGGTTTGTATTCATCTCTAATGTGAGCTTCACAACTACTAATCATATATTGTTTATCAGGTAAATATTTTAGTTGTCCAAATCTTTTTTTCTCCTTAGGGCAGGCATACCTATGATACAGGGAGCGTACATGTGAATACCAAGAAAAAGTCGAGTCCATTAGCATCGCACAGCCCTTGGTACAATTAGTCACTTACTAGTAAGTTCGGCCTTGGGGGAAGTGGATAACAAACCTGGGTAGAAATTTCAAATGACCAATTTGGAATAGTTGCTGAAAATCGTTATTTTTCCTCTAATAGAATTATCTTCGGGAAAAGAGTTTTCATTTTAAGGAAAACTATGACTTGCCAGAGTAAAGTAAGTTACTTTTGGCAAAAAGAGCCTTGAACTTGGTGCCCACGCAAAGTCTGAGCAGAGCAGGGCGATAGACTGGACCCAAGCACTGGAAGTTCCCATGGATGGTAGTGTGGAGTCAGTGTTTCTGAGGTGGTGTCTTACGTTCGGTGGCTGTAAGCCTGAGGGCCATGTCAAGTTTTAATTGAAGGAGGAAGCACACTCTGGTTTGGGGGTGAAGCAGGTAAAGCAGAGCTGAAAGGCTAGTGCGGGGCAGAGGCCCAGAATCCCGAACCCCAGCTCTGTGCTGCAGCCTGAGACTTCAGGAACCTCCCAGGGGCTGAGTGCTCTGTCCTGTGCTGGGAAATTCTTTTCCTACTCATAGTCTGACAGAGTGATCATTTCTTTCTGATTCTTTCACATATTTCGAGACTTGGTTGTCTTATCATTTTAGTTTTCCTTGGCAGGCCCCTCTCCCATTCTCCTTGTTTCTGTCCCTCACCTACACCATTTTGGAATTGGTGACTTGTTAATTTACACAGGGACTTGACTTTTGGTGTTGAAATTGGGCTGTGTGAAAGCATTCATGCTTTTGTTCAACAAGTCTTAACAACTGTTAGATTGACGCCACCCCACTGGACACTTTGGTGGGTGGCTGGGTGCTTGCGATAATTCTGAACTGTATGAATCAAAGAGCTGAGGGCTGCTGCCATGAGTTGAAATGGGGGAGGATATTTTGTGGCCCTTCTGAGTCACACGGGAAGGAGGGGGCACTTGGTTGGGACTAACATACCCATTATCTTCTTTCTGCCAGCTCCACCTCCCGTCTGTTACAGTTCTGGCAGTCTGGCCCAGTTTCTAGAAGACCCCAACTGTTTTTTCCCAGACCTTCAGCTCTACTCTGGGAGGCATGAAGCATCTGCTCTGACTGTGGAGGCCAAGAGTACCGTCAGGGAAAAAGTTGGTAAGTCCTTTCATTGGCATGTGTAGTAGCAAAACAAAATGACCTTAGGTCTCTCATTTTTCGCTTCCTCTTTATCTGTGGGAGCTTGGCTTTCACAGTTTGTTACTTAAGGTCAACTGTGGTTAGAAATATAATGAAAAATACCAGGTATAAGCAGTTTATAACTTTAACATCATTGGCATATATTGTGGTAATTGTTTTATTTATTAGTCACTGTTAATTTCTTATGTGCTTAATTTATAAATTAAACATCATAGGTATGTAGCATGTGCACACTCATTTCAGGTACCTCCTAGGGTTCTGGGAGGATCTCCCAGGGAAAGAGACTATAGTAATTTGAAGTTTTTTTATTTCCTATCCTCACTTTAACAGTCAGCAGTTGTATTGTGGGTTATCTCTTTGCTGGTAGGTGCCCTATTTATATTCATGTTGTGTTATAATTCTTAAGACTGTTTTACTCTAATATGAGGCTCCATTTGCAAGAGTCATATGTATGCAGGAGCATCAGAATTACATTATTTAGTCTCTAATTTAAAAATATTTCATACCTTTTCAGCATCTTTCTGCTTCCTTTTTATTTCTTTTTGAAAACAATTCATAAATGCAGAAGAAACAGTTCAGAACTATAGTAGGGAAGGAACCCCCTCCTATGTAAATGTAATAATTCCTATTTTTGAAGGTTTTTTTAGTGAGGGGTGGGACACTAGGGACTGAATCCAGGGCTTTTATACTGATCTCCATCTCTCCTTTTAAAAATGTTTTAGTTTGAGACGAGTCTCATTAGGTTGCCCAAGCTAGGCACAAACTTGTCATCCTCTGCCTTAGCCTTCCAGAGTGCTTGGATTACAGGCATGCACCACCATGCCTGGCTTTCTGAGGGTTTCTGAGATTGGTGAAACTATGAGGAAATTCTTTAAAACCACGTTATGACTCTTGCCAAAATATGCTAGTTCATTTTTCTCTTATTTCAATAAAAAAGGAATTCAGTAGTTTTTATGCTTGTTGAGACCTATTCCTTTTATTATTCATCCAAAGAAATAATTTTCCATTGAAATTATATTATTACCTTTATTAAAATCTTTATTCTAATATTTTTATTCTATTTAAATGTACTCATGCTATGAGGCCCTTTGGATCCATTCTGTCCTCTTTAGTCTGGTAATTCTAACAGCTATTATAGTGCTTGGAATATAAACAGTTTGTAGACTGTCTTTGTTGAGTGAGTGAGTGGCGCAGTCCAACCCACACTCATCTCTTTCCTTGGGTTGCTCATCGTTCGTTACATTTATTTGGCCAAGGATAGGAAGAGCCATATGACCAAAGTATAGCCTCAAAATCCAGCCTGTACCCTGCTTGAATTTTCTGGCAGACACCTCTATGTATAATAGGCCAGTGCTCTAGGCAGCAGGAACACAACCCCAGATATGACAGACAATGCTTTCTGTCTCTGAAGCTTCAATTCTAGTAGAGGAAGATTAGTGATAAATACGTGTGACTGGGAAGGACAAGAGGCCCAAGGCAAAAGGTTTTAAGAAGCTATTCAGGACAGCTCTGCATTGTTAGGGACACCACTGAGGCGTGGCCAAAGACACAGAAGGTGGGCAGGTGGGAGGAGAGCAGAGTGGGCTATAAGTGAGGGTTCATAGATGGTGAATCTCTTAATGAAAATTGGAGGGCCAACAGAGAGATTCTGTCTTTTATTATTACAACCATTTATTTTATTATTACATCATTTATTGTGATGTTTCTCACATTTTAATACTAAAGAAGAGGAATGTAAACCTTGATAACCTTTGCCAAAAAAGACAGTTGAAAACCTAATGGCAAGTGTCTGTATAAATGCATATAAATAGGTGTGCTGATATGTAGATACAAATCATATGCATGTATCTGGAGAGCAGTTGCACCTTTATTTTTGTTTTTCACTCTTTCATTGTAGCCTGAAAAAAACTAGCCTGGCAGTTGATTAAATACGGGAAGCAAAAGAGAGAAAGGGTGAAAAGTGAATATGCAATTTTCATCTGTGTGACTTATATGATGGCACCATTTATAAGAAAGAAGATGTACTTGGGAAAGAAAGATGGGTTGAGGAAAACGGATTCTCTGTGCCTATAAAGAAGCACAGAGCTACCATTTCATGGCACTGAAAAGCTTCAGGCTCTCTGGAGCTGCTATTGTTCAGCACCCCTTATTCAAGGAGAAGGTGCTCAGGCTCCGAGTAAAGTCAGGCAATAGTAGGTGGTAGCGGAGCTTTCACAGCATCATGCCATATAATATCTGTAATTCATTGCTTAATAGTACAGTTGTGAAATGGGCTAGGTATTATATTTCATGTGTCTTGTGTAAGTATTCTCTTACTGGTTAAGTATTTGAAACCAGCATTGTGTTGAGTCTCAGGGCAACACAGATGAGAAAATATGATCTGACTTTCATAGAGTTTGGAGTTTTGTGTAAATAAATAGTTGCCATCTACCACAGTTATTGCTTCAATAACTACATACAAATGGATTGAGGACATTGGAGAAGGAAGACTCAAGCCTGCAGTTGTAGCAAGGAAGGTAGCATTGGAGTAACCATTTAAAGCATGGAGTTTTCCAAGAGATAATTGTGAGTTGCATATTTCTAGGAAGAAGAAAGAACGTCTCACAGGTCTAGAGGATAGAAAGGGCTAGGATATCCTGGAAACTATATGTTCCTAGGTACTGCTGGAGCTTAAACTCAGAGGGGTCACCAGTGTGAGGCATGGGTGATGTCAAGTATTGTCAGATAAGTAGACAGTATATACTTTATGTATGATAATCTGTGACGGAATGTCAGCATTATCCTGTAATTGATAATTGATGAGTTTTGTGCAAATAAATGATATAATTAGATTTTCCTATTTGAACAATTTTTCAAAGTAGTTTCGAAGGTAGGTCAGGTCTGAGTGGTGGGTTTGGAAATTGAAACGAGACTAGAGTCGGGCACAGATAAGGACACTGTGGAAGTGATCTGAGTGTGAGATGTCACAGCTTTGCTGAGGAATGAACATAGAGTTGGAGTCCCTCCCTATCTATGGGACTGTGTGGTTTACTTCTGAGCGTCTCCTCATCTATAAACTAGGAGAATTAATACCTCTTTATAGGACTGTATGGAAAATAAATGAAATAACATACAGAAAGAATTTAGTGCAATACTTGGCACATCATCAGTACCTAGCATGCTCTTTAAAAATGGTTCCTGTGCTTATATTTATGATTGAGACGAATGATACTACAAGATCAATGTGGGAATGAAAAGAGGGTTAGCAGTGATATTTAAGAGGCAGAATTAACAGGTGGTAACTAACTGGGAATTGGAGGGAAGGAATTTTGGAAAACTCCTGTTTCTGGCTTGAGAAAAAGTAGCCAAAATGGGGCTCAAGAGTTGGACTGTGTAAGCACTGGGGGAAAGGAAGATTTGTTAAGGTAGAAATGCTTTAAGAGCTCTTGGCTGCCATTGAAGATGGGGCTTTCAAGACTTGGGTTGAAGACAAGAGTGGAGATTCTGTTGAGTGAGGGTAAAAGAGCACTTAGGACACAGTTGGGGGGAAAACACGGAATATGAGGGGCAGGTGGAGAAAAGAGGCCCAGAGAAGATGAGTAGAGAGGCAGGAAGAAGAGTGACTTGAGCACTGAATTAGGAGAGCGTTTCAAGAAGAAGGTGATCAGCGATGTTGACTACTTCAGAGAAGTTAGTTGTGTGATACGGGTTGGACAGCTTGTGTTGGATTTGGTAGCTGATCAGAGCACTAGATGGAGCATTTGGAGTAGACAGCAAGCATATGTTGCTCACTTAAAATGGTCAGAGAAGGAAGGAGATTAGGAGATTGAAGAGTGATGATGAGAGGTCTTTGTGTTTGATTTTGGTGGGTAAGTTTATATGATGAAAACAAAGGGCAGAAGGAAAGCAGAAGGAAGGGATAAAGGGTGGAAGAAGTGTAAGGAGTGGCAGGAGAGGAAATGGAGAGTAGAGTGAATAGGAGAAACCCTTCTGTGAGATATTGCAGGGTAGATGGAGGTGGTGCTGCGTCTGAAACCTTACCTTTCAATGCTGCTTTTGTTATAATGCTAATTGTTTACCACATACTGACAGATGTGCATCTCCTGGGGAACAGCCTAATAATCTTTTTTCTGTGTTTATATTTTAGTTGAGGATCCTCTTTGTAACTTCCTCTCCCCAAACTTCCTGAGGATCTCAGAGGTGGAAATGAGAGGTTGCGAGGATGCGGCAGCTGGAACAGTATTACAGCGGCTGATCCAGGAACAACTGCGGTATGGCACCCCAACCGAGAACATGAACTTGCTGGCCATTCAGCACCAGGCCACAGGGAGTGCAGAACCAGCCCACCCTATAAACAACTTTTCTTCCACGGAAAACCTCATGCAAGAAGACCCACAAATGGTCTACCAGTCAGCACGCCAGGAACCGCAGGGTCAAGAACACCAGGTGGACAACACGGTGATGGAGAAGCAGGTCCGCTCCACACAGCCACAGCAGAACAATGAGGAGCTGCCCACTTACGAGGAGGCCAAGGCGCAGTCACAGTTTTTCCGGGGGCAGCAGCAGCAGCAACAGCAGCAACAGCAGCAGCAGCAACAGCAGGGGCCCACAGGCCACGGTTACTACATGGCTGGCGGCACCAGTCAGAAGTCCCGCACTGAGGGGAGGCCCACAGTGAGCCGTGCCAACAGTGGACAGGCACATAAGGATGAGGCCCTGAAAGAACTGAAGCAGGGCCATGTCCGCTCCCTCAGCGAGAGGATCATGCAGCTGTCCTTGGAGAGGAACGGTGCTAAGCAACACCTCCCTGGCTCAGGGAATGGAAAGGGGTTCAAAGCAGGAGGGGGCCCCTCGCCAGCCCAGCCTGCTGGGAAAGTTCTAGACCCTCGAGGTCCTCCACCTGAGTACCCCTTCAAGACCAAGCAAATGATGTCACCGGTCAGTAAGAACCAGGATCATGGTCTTTTCTACAGTGACCAGCACCCCGGCATGCTCCACGAGATGGTCAAGCCTTACCCTGCCCCTCAGCCTGCGAGAACAGAAGTGGCCGTCCTGAGGTACCAGCCGCCTCCGGAGTACGGGGTCACAAGGTGATTATCAAGCCTAGAGGGTCAGCTTGGCTTTTCAAACTTGAGCAGTCATGTATTTAACATTCACTGCTTTCCAGGCATGTTACATTTTTTTTTTTTTTTTTTAGACAGGATCTCGTTTTGTAGTTCAGGCTGGCTCTGAGCTCACTATGTAGCCCAGGCAAGCCTCGAACTCAGCAATCCTCCTGTCTCTGCCTCCCGAGTGCTGGGATTACAGGCATGAGCCACCACGCCCGGCACTGTAGTATGTGGTATTGATTGCTGGTGGGCATGAGTCTCCATGCCCATCACTGTATGTGGTCACCGGGGATCGAACTCAGGACCTTGCACTTGTGAGGCAGGCACCAGAGCCACTGAGCTAACCCTCTGGCCAGGCATGTTACATTTTTGTCATCATGGTTTATTTTTTCTTGTGTATTATATTTAACAAGTCACTGTAGAACCATGATTTGTCACGTGAAGCAGAGGAAAGGCAACTGGGGATTGATGAGTGGAGGGAGGAGCCTCTGCCTGGACACTTACATGTTTTCCTGGCGGGCTCTGTGGAGAAACATCCAGACTCCTGGAACATATTACTAGGGGCTTTTATAGTCTTTCTTCACTGTAGATTTTAAAGAAAAAGAGTCAGCCTGCTAGAACGGAAGAGCTGGGGACTGTGACACTCAAGCAGCCCCCCATCTTTCACAGATGGGAAACGGAAGACTGGAGAGATTTGCAGATGTCCACAGCACACATCTCCGAGGCAGCTGGGGGCTCAAGTCAAGTGTCCTGACCATCAGCATCTCTTCACTTTCTCACCTTAATTCCTCTTACAGCCTTTGGTGTGCCTTGTGCCTGATTGACGGATTACTGGGTGTGTGCTTGGTGCAGCCTGGTACTAGGTCCCCACATAAAGTTATGATGTCTGTGCTCAAGTACTTAGAGCATTGTCTCTGGGGAAGCCATGTATGAATAGATCCCTGCTATTAAATTTACTGTTTTTGGATAGAAATATACAGAAAGTACTAGAGAAATGGGCAGGATAATATGGCTTGTGGTTGAAGGACCAGGAGAGAGCTTTTCAAAGGAGATGGTGTTTGAGTCTGGCCTGGAAGGATTAGAGAGTTGTAGGATAGACATGGAATAGCAGGACATCCTGTGCAGAGGAAAGGCTATTTGTTGAAGCAAAAAGACTGTGAGGGGCAGTAGTGCAGAGCACAGGTGGGCTAAGTGTGAGAAGAGGTGGCAGGGGACATGTCTGGACAGAGAAGCTGGTAAAAGGTAGGTGTCATGCTAAGGAGCTTAGCATTTATCTATCAGCCATAGGGAAACATGGTGTTTTCAAGTGGGAGCTACATGCTGGTGTTTCGTAGCTGACTTGAGTGGCAGCGCAGATGGATTAGAGGGCTGAAGGCTGTTCATGGGAGCCTTCAGGGACAAGAGTAATACCCAGAGGATCGGTGAGTGACTGAAACTTTGGGCAGTGGGAATGGAGGAAGGCTGTGTGTTGAGAGGCAGGGAAATAGTTTTGACAGAATCCTGTGATGGGCTAGATATGGAAGCTGGGGAGCAGGGAGGGTATTTGGAATAAGGCATCTGGAAATCCAGCTCTCAGGAGAGAAGTTGGAATCACCAGTGTGGATGTTGTTGAGCTTGTGCAGGAAGAGCATGAAGTAGAAAAAGAGAAGATAGGTAGCCTTTGCTATTTTTGGACGTGTCATTTGCAGAAAGGGTTTGTCTGTTTCTAAACTGAATGAGCTAAGGTTCCCTATGCAACCCGAGCAGCGGAGTGCCGCACATGCCCAGGATGCACCCCTTCTGGATAGGAAGTGACTAGAGCTGGGCAGAGAGCACCAGCTGACCCAGTTTGATCCTATTGGGGAGGGTGGGGCAGTCCCCGAATTGCAGCAGTCTGACCTACTCTTAGACCTCACAGACGCAGTGGAATGCTTTCTTCCTCATGTGGGCATAATCTGGCCACACTGGGAAACCCAAGACAGTGCATAGAAGTTGCTCCTCTTTCCATTTTATAGTTCCTTAGGTCAAAGGAGAGATTTAGACTCAAAAAGTAGCAAACGACTACTGTTTGCTTCATACTGATATACCTTGCTGTGTATAACAACCCGTAGTGCTATTCCAGAATCATGCCAGAGCTTATGACAGTTTTCCCTTTCCCCTGAACATTTCACTCACCTGCTGGAGCTTAGCAGTGGCTGAAAATCTTCCCAAATGAAGTCTTCTCTTTGCTGGCTTTTGTTAAATAGTAGCACATAAAATGAGTGGTTTCTACTTTGTCATCTGGCAGTAAGTGTGATATAAAGTGGAGAAATGGTCTGGAAAGAAACACTTCTTGGAGGTCTCTGCAGTTATTTGTGGGATGTGTCATTTACCTAAAAATTATGATGCTAGGAAGAAGAAAAGCTTATTGTTAAGGTTGGCAACCAGATTAACATGACACATCAAAATGTCTGAGCCTGCCTAACAGACAGGTCGTCAAGGCCAGGCCCCAGAGCCATAGGGCTGCTTTGTGAGCCTGGCTGCAGCTAGCCAGCATGGCTCCAGTGGCACAGCCCTTGGCTGGCTGGGTAAACAAAGTGGCATCCATACTGCTACACTTTAGACAGATTTAGCATAGCCTGAAATCCCAGGGTTGAGGCTATTTGTGACCCAGGAAACAAACAGGGCTCCTTGGAGTTTCACTGACAAATTCCCTTGTGCTTAGAGAGTCACCTGTTTTAACAGTGAAGGTTTAGCAAACTGCAGGCTTTTGGGTACAGGTGTACTGTAGCGCAGACTGCTGCACTACAGGAGAAGAGGCGTTTGGTCCAGAACGTATCATGAGTATTGTGAAATGGGAAGAAAGTGTTCAAAGTGAAAAAGGGAAGGAGGTGGCAAACGTAAAGAGGGAAAGAAAATATTTAATGGTAAAAACAAAAAAATGGAAACAAAGCTTATTTGTATAGGGAGGTAAGGGTTGGAGGGAGGGCAGGGGGATGGGAAAAACAATCAAGATTCATTATGTACAGGTACAAATTCTCAATACTGAATGGGATCCTAATGTGCACCTAAAATGTACCAATAAACTCAAATTAAAAGAAAGGAGAGGACTCTAACTGAAGTTACCAAGTCCCTCGCCCACCGTGGTACAGATGGGTGCTCATGGTGAGAAATGTTCAGTAATTCAGAAATGTTCAGTAATTGGTCCAGTCCATTACATCTGTGAGACTGGACTCCTTTTTGCCCAGTGACAGAAGGGTCTGAATTTATGAGAAGAAAAAGAATATGAGTCCCCTGCCTTTATTCCTGTCTCTCCGTTGTTTACAAAGTCTCTCACCTGTCTGATGCACTGAAGATGGAGGTGTCCGACAGACTAAACCATTTGCACTCCTTTCGTGGAAACCCCGGAAGAAGCTACTGACTTGTAGCACCTTCCTTTGTTGTGGAAAAGCTAGTATGAGCTGCCCGGGGATGAAGGCTGATTTTCCTCCAGCTCCATCTTGCTTTCCCTCAGCCTGAAAGTGGAAATGGGTAGGAGTGAGGGTGAAATGGGGATTCGCTTGTTTCTGTGGAGAACTGTTCCTTTTCACCAGCCTCTAAAGTGTACGGATATTAATTCAGACTCACTTTGTGGAAACAGAGCACTTTCCAGAGGTAATTACTTTGCTTATTATACATTCTGCACTGCTGGTAGAAACAAATGCACATATGAATTCTGGTGGGCGGTCTGGTTTTTATCAGAGCAATTTGGAATATATCAGTCAAGATGCATGCTTGCTTTCTAAAGAAATTGGTCCATATTTCAGAATATTTAAAAACTAGCAGGCAAAAAATTACTTATTAGTATCCTGATTTCCTGATACAACTGCTAACAATTATTTCTTCCATGTTACAATTTTGAATTATATTCAGTTTAGTATTTGGAACTATTTTTAGGTAGCTTCATCTCAAATTTTTTGCCACAGTCATCTTCTTTTTCTTCTTC
>PVIC010027915.1:0-23574 GCA_004025085.1 Thryonomys swinderianus
AAGCATTACCTAATTCAAACTTTTATTATGCTGGTGTGTTAGGCAACTGTAAAATGCACATAGGCAAGTGATTTATTGATCACCTGATAATGAGGAGACATGCTTAAGCTGCTGGAAAGTTCTCCTAGGTCCTTGGAGACCAACCGATATGTGGAATTGATCACTTTTAGAAGGTAGGTGTTAATATGGGAAGATAATTAGGAGTCAGAGTCTGGCTGTCCAACTGCTTCCATTGATGTCCAATAGACACTTTATTACAGTGCCATCCCCTGCAGGAGAGCAAATGTCATATTTAAAAATGTGTCTGTCAACACCCACTTGCCGCACTCTATATGTAAGGAGATCAGTAAGGGTGGAAAAGACTCAGGAAGGGGAAAAAATATTTGATGGTTAAAAGGAAAAAATGGAAACTAAGTTTATGTATATTGTGGGATTGAAGGGAGTGCAGGAATGAGAAAAATAAGATTCAATGTATATCACGTACTAGTACAAATTCTCAATAAAAAATGTGATCATAATGTATTCTTAAACTCAGATTATTTTAAGAGTTGCCAAAATGTCTCACAGTGCCTCTCAGGAAACTGGAGATACTCACTAACCCCACTTGGGACCCTGGAAAAGTTTTAAGGGATAACAAGCTAGTTGGATTTGCATGGCATGGCCCTGGGCTACAGAAAAGCAAAACATTTAGTCTGGTTTTAGTTTGCTGAGAGAAAATCTTTCTATCTGGTGCTAGTAACAAAAAGCAGCCTCGGATCTGTGTAGGACCCTGGCTCTTGGCAAGCTTTCCTGACCTGCAGGACTGATTTCTCCAAGTAGAATGAGAAGGGGATGGGTTTCCTGTTGCCCTGTAGCTATTCCTTAACTCAGTGGCTTTAAATAACTATTTTATCTCTCATATTTCTGAGGTGATGGATTTAGGTAGGGCTTTGAGGCTGGGGAGACGGCTCATTTTTGCTCCAGGAGGTGCTGGTTACGGACCTCAGTGGGGTCTGGAGGAGCCACGGCGGCTCGGTCACATATTTGCTGCCCTGGTGCTCACCTTTGGCTGGGATGCCTGAGTTCTTCTCCATAAAGCCTTTTTCCTCCTCAGGATTTCCTCTCCCATGGTACCCCTATCCAGCAGCATAGTCTGGATATCTTATTATACAGCAAGAGGAGAGAAAGGACACTTCCAAGTCTCCCAAGGTCTTGTCTCTGAAGTTCCAGTCTCTCTTTGCCACCTCCTTTGGGTCAGTGCCAGTCATGGGGCCTGCTGTGGCTCAAGGGGAAGGGAGATGGAAAGTAGCACTGGAAAGAGCATCATGGAGAGGAGGCACTGATATGTTCATCTTGGGAAATAATCCGACAGTTGTGACACTTTGGAAGCCGGTGCCATGCCTGCTCATCCCTGAGCATCACAGTTAGCGAAACTGGGCTGAGCCATGTTGCATTACTCCAACTCCACTGTCCAAGGTGTGTAGCTGTCACTATAGTAAGGTCACTGAGCAAGGCAAGGTGCCAGAAGGGTGATGCTGAATGATGGTCAGTGTCCTTGGTGGTCACTGAGCTCTTCCTCTTGCCTATCTCTCTGTCTGTTGGTTTCAAGACAACTCTTTTTTTGTTTTTGTTTTTGTTTTTATTTTTTGAGACAGGGTCTTACCTTGTCATTCAGGCTGGCCCTGAGCTCACTATGTAGCCCAAGCAAGCCTCAAACTCAGCAATCCTCCTGCCTCTGGATCGAACCAGGGATCTTGCGCTTGCTAGGCAGGCACCAGAGCTAAGCTAAATCTCTGGCCCTCAAGACAACACTTAGAAACAGTGACTAGTTGTTCCAGTCTTCTAGGGCTGATATAACAAGATACCATAAACTTGGAGGTTCACATTTACTTATTTTTCACATTTCTAGAGGCCTAGAAGTCTGTGATCAAGGTGCCTTAAGATTGAGCATCTGGTGAGCACTCACTTCCTGGTTCATAGATGCTGTCCTTTCATGGGGCCTCTCTTGGTGGGACAACCAAAGGATCTCTCTATATGAGCTCACTAATCCTATGAATGAGGCATGTTCTCTAACAGCCTCATCATTCTAAGTGTCACCTCCTAATACTATCACCTTGGACTTTGGATCTCTCATAAACAAATTTTGGGGAGACATAAACATTCAGACCATGGTGCCAAATTTATATTATTGAGCCAGGGCTGAAGATAGTGCCTAATATCTTTTAGAAGGACTCTAGGAAGATGCATAGGTGAATAATTAATCTTGAGACATTGTTTCATCACCCTGAGTTGGACGGAACGATCTGCATTAATTTATTAAAAACTTGCAAATTATTTTTATGTTACATTTGGCTACTAAAATATGTATTTTAGTCCTATAATTATTTCTGCATAGCACATCTATTCATGGACACTAAAGGACACAGTATAGTAACCCAATAAAAACCTACTTGGAGACAGGAAATACCCCTCACCCTAGACACAGGGCTACCATTGTGTCTAAAATAAGTTTTCAAAAAACAAACAAATGAACAAGGAATCTTTAAAGGTTCAAGGCCCCAGGACTGAGGGTTGAGAGCCGTCTAATTTGTTTGCCTGTGAATTCCAGCCAGCACAGGTGATGTCTGTCTTTTTTACCAGTCCTGCTGGGCAAAACTACTAATCTGCTTTTACAGCTAAAATAGTAAGCTGTGTCTCCTAGCTAAGATTCTTGTTGGGGGAAAAACACTTGAGATTATGAGCAAAAAGTCTTAGAGATATTTTTATATGTTTTAGGGCTACTGTTAGTTTTCATGACCAAGAATATTTAGTCTTAAGAATGTGCTCAGTAGATGAGACATATCCTGACTCATCTGCCCAAGAGTGAGCATGTGAGGCCTTGCTTAAGAACAAGGCATCATTCCTAAGGAGAGTAAGAGCAAGAATGGTCATGTGACCACCCAAGAGCCAACCAAAGACCTTTCCTGGGACTGATGTGTTGACACTGGAAGAAAGAAGCTATGTCTGACAGTGTGGACTAGTTGTTGGCATTTTTTTCCGGTCCCATTAACAAGGTCTCAGGAGGAAAACAGGTGGTAGTCAGGCCAACTCATGATGAGAAGGGCAAACAGAAATGAAAAATGGCAGGAAAAGAGAAAATTAGAAGATACCCTGAATATTGTCCTAGAGATCCCAAGTTCTATGCATTTTTCTTTCAGCCTGTAAGGCAATCAGCATTTTCCTGAGAATGAAAATCAACACAATCTGCTTTTTTTCATGCTGTCCACAGAATTTTACTAATATTCTATTTGTCATCCTATTATCATACAGAACTGTTGTGCTTTAAAGAATGTGATTGGCACATAGGCTCCTATTTCCTTTCCATAATAAAGCACGAAATACAGCATAACATTGCAATATTGCCAGACAGAAAGAAAAATGTATCGGTAAAATAAGTCATTTACTTTCCTGAATAAAGTTTGCTATGAACTGAGTGTTAGGGTCCCCTCCAAATTCATATATTGGAGTTCTCAACTCCCAGTGACCTGTACTTGGACACATGCCTCCAAGAGTAGGTTGAATGAAGTCCTAAAATAGGACCCTACCCTGATAGAATTAATGTCGTTATAAGAGGCACTAGAGAGTCTTCCTCTCTCCAGAGCTGCGGGGTGCTAATTTTTGTTGTTTAATCCATCCAACCTGTGCTGTCTTGCTCCAGTAAACCCACATAAATGAATAAAGATCTTGGCACTTTGAAATAGACTGTTGCTGTAAGCATGCCTAAATGGTGGAAGCAGTTTTGGGGTTGGGTGATGGGTAGAAAGAGGATAGAGGAGTTTGGAAAATTGTGACAGGAAAAGTCTAGGTTGACCTGAAGGAATTGATGACAGAAGTAGTTATGATGAGGTGATTGTGGTGATGGCTCAGAAAGAAAAGAACTGGAGAAGTCCTTCAATATTTGAAGAAGACATATAAGTAGTAATGAACAGAATGATGGCAGGGAAAAAAAAAAAACCTCTGAGGTTAAAGATTTGAAAAATTATCAGCCTATCCATATTATAAAAGATTAGAAAGCATGTTAAGAAGAGAACGCCAGAGAGTGGCTTGACAATCACTTGATAAAGAGATGATGGGATTGTATGAGCAGAAACACTGGCAGTTTGAATGGAAGGAGGGAGATAGATGAAATGAAGGAAGGCTGATGGATCTGGATTCTGCAGAAAAGCGCAGTGGAGCTGTTGGTTACAGATGTAGGCTAATCTTTCAGAAAAGAGAGGGCAATCCTGACAATTATTCAGAAACGTTGGGGCTGCCTCTTTGGTTTCAAAGTTTGGACATCACTGAAGTTTCAACAGGCTGCTGCCTAGAATCTCCGCATAGTATTTTCTGGAGCCCTGAGGGACAGGATGACCCCCTGGGAGAGCCCTTCTGACTGGTTGCATTTTGGCTGTAATACTTTCTCCCACATATTCATCCACAGTGTGACATTGAAACTTCACCAGTCAAGATATTTTCCCTGTGGAAGTTTGCAGGTTTGTGTTTCATCAGTGACTAACAGAATGTGATGGAAATGAAACTAGGCGCCTTAAGAAACCAGATCATGAAGGTAATATGCTTTCCAACTTGCTGGCTGGGCTACTTGCTTATGGAGTGCTGAACTGTGGAGCAGGAGTTTGAATACCTTGGAACCTCCGTGCTGTGAGGAGGCCCTGGTGAATGAAGAGGTGGTGTGTACACTCATTTTACACTGAACCACACAGTGAATTGATTGCCCACGAGAAAGTTCCCCAGATGAAAGTCAGCTTCTCCCTGGGCACCTAAGAAGATATCTTTTGTTGACTCCAAGTCCCAAACATCATCTCATCCCTGTATATTATTTGTAGAGATCCAGAAAGGGCCTATCATATGCACCAACAAAGCCATCCCTGCTTGCTGCCCTCACAGAATCGGTTATTATCACCATCTTTCTTTTCCAGCCTATGGCACTTCCCAGGCTTACTCCGCCCCTGCCCTTCTCTCCCTTCTGTCAAGGTCCCTACAGAAGAACAACTTTACAGATTTGTGTAGGTAGCCAGTCCAGGCTGGTAGGGTGTTAGGGTGGGAGAGGGACCTATTGTCAAATTTTAGTAACACTTCATCACCGAGTTCCTATCCTATCCACAAGGTCCCAAAGCTATTCCTTAGCAGTTCCATGCTAGCCCTGGTAGTTACACTGCAGTGATAATTGTGCACGGCTCAGTGTGGGATGGATGTTGTGCTGAACCCTCAAAATACCAGCCTTCATAATAACTTTATGAATTTTGCCTTTATTTTGTTTTATGCTAATGGATAGCAAATCTCAGTCATCTAATTAGGCTCACCAAAGCCTCCTGTGCCCATAGGTGGGGCCTTGAGAGGTAACTGGATCTGGGTGTGGCAAACGCATTGTTGGACTAGTCCGCTGACTGGTTCACTCTGGGTGTGATGCTGGGAAGTGGAGCTGGTGGGAGGAAGTGCTTACCGTGGTGCGGCCTGGAACCGTGTCTACCTCTCCTCCTCCCTTGACCCTTCTCTGCCTCCTGCCTGTTGTGCCGTGACCTCTCTCTCGCTGTGCCGCCCGCCTTGGAATCAGTTGACTGTGGGCTGAAACCTCTACAAACTGTGAACCAAAATAAACTTTTTAACTTCAGTGTATTAGGTATTGTGTCCCAATGATGAAAAGTAACTAAGACATCCGGCTAAAGCCTGGATTTGTGTAAACGATTTTTTTATCTCTATCTTTCATAGCTTCATATAGACTCACATCTAGTAAAGCCAGAAGAGAAACCACACTAGCTCCTCTATCATCTCTTTTTATACTTCTAACCTACAAAAAATATCTTCTCTCCTTTGTGAGAAACAAAAGTCGTCATGCTGGTATCAGTGTGTGTGTGTGTGTGTGTGTGTGTGTGTGTGCACGTGTGTGTGTTGGAGGGAGTGTGCATATGTGTGTGCATTTGTGTACGGTGTCCACACACATGCACACCCATGTGTGCACATGTGGTTGTGTCTTTCTCTGCTGTGTGCACTTGGAAGCAGATTTTCATTCGCCCAAGCGGATGGGCAGAAGGAGGAGCAGCCAGTGTGTGGCGCCAGAGGTGAACAAACTCTGTTCCAGCCAGACTTAATGGCTTCTAGGGATTTAAGAGCTTTCCAGGCCCTTTGAAGAAACCTAGAGGGCCAGAAAAATGATGCCATGGTTTGCCATTCATTCTCATCCCGTGTAATGAAGATAAAGGGCATCTCTTTACGTGTCCAGTTAGGCTTAACAAATTAACCAGGCTGTGAAAGGGTGTATGTGAACAGACTATTTGTCCTCATCATGTTCATTAGGAGGGAGAAAGTTAACTAACCTTTCTGTCAGCGTTTCCCTTCCCAGGTGAAAGCCGCAGAGCTGGAATGTTATCCCTAATCATATTTCCAGCCAGCTTTCTCTAACTTCTCCTTTTATGATCATTTCACACCTATTATACTGAATCAATATCGTTATGCATTTAAAAAAATATTATCCTTTGTGTCTCAGAGCTAACTCTCCAGAACTAAAAATCCTGGCCCTTTTGGGGGAATTGACAGGCTGTTAGAGAGCTGCAATGGGTGGTGGGTGGTGGGTGGTGGGTGGGCTTGCTTCTTTCTTGTGTCCTTTTGGAAGCTACTGGTGGATAGTGAAAGTTGTTTTTTTTTTTTTTTAGATTTTGGGTTATAAGTTTACAGTATGATTATGAGCAACTCACTGTAGTAGTTATCAAAATGGCCCCAAATTCCTGCCTTCTTTGAATACAACTTGGCACATAACTGAGTCACTTCTCACATCAAGAAATGATCTCTGAATTCTGCACTTTGAATCTGGGCTTATTCATGTGATTTTCTTTGTTCAATAGGATGTGAGCCAGGATTTGAAAAGTGGGGTTTGAGCTCCCGTGTTGGACCTAGAATCTTGAGACATTTATGTTACCAGGCCGACTTAGCCTGTTACAAAATGAGAGAGCTTAAGGAGAAGAAACAAAGTACAACAGGTGGCAGTCATCTTATGAAACTGGCCGGCAGCCTAGGACCTGTCTGGCAAATGAGGAAAATCATCTTAGATCATCCGCCCCTGCCTGTGGAGCATAGTCATCTGAGGGAGCCCAGTGAAGATAGGCCAAACCAACCGAGACCAGAAGGGCTGCTTAACTGGCCCACAGAAAAATGAAATAAATGAAATACTATTGTTTTAAGCCATTAAGCGTGGAGATGCTTTGTTACACAGCCAAAGCTAACAGATACATGCCATTCTCAAAGCAGATTGTAGCTTGAGTAGCATGCAGTTTTTGCCAAGAAGTCTCTGAAAACTGTTAAAATCTATTACTAAACAGACTGACTTCCAAGAAATTAGCTGAATCAAGGTGAATCACATGCATCTGACTAGGTCTGAGACAACTCCTATTCAAAAGGAATTGTATAACACATTGGCATGCTTATGAGATCTGCAGATTTTCTCCCTCTGTACACATCAAGATCAAACTGATGCATTTATTGGATCTACCTGGTTTAGATACATGGGGTTTATATTCCTAAACTAGTCTTGTAAACCATTCCTTTGGAAATAAGACATTAGTTGAGAAAAACTAAAGTCATTGGCTGATGAACCATATTCATACAAAAATCTCTTACATCATGACAAAAACCTAAATTAAATTCTCATCTAATTAGTATTTCCACTTCAACTTGGGATGTTCAAGTATTTTAAGACACAGATGGTGTTCTAGATGCCTGTTTCTATATAAGATATCATTCCGAGACCTGGTGGCTTAAATCAACATGAATTCTTCCACCTTCCTCCACAGTGTCTCAGGATCTAGAATCCAGGCAAAGCCTGCAGTGCTGTTCTGATTTGGGCATCTCAGGAGGGCGCAGAAACAGCAGAGCTAAGGCAGCTGGTGGCTGTCAGCTTTCCTGCTTTTTGTGCACCCCAGAGCCTCTCCTGTGGCATCTCTGGCTGGGCTATTTGGGTCTCTTCACAGCCTGGTTGCCTAGGGACAGTCGGATGGCTCATGTAGTATTTTAGGTCCCACGTGAACACTGAGTGACCTTTCATAACCTCAGAAGACACATAGCATCATTCCTCCAGAACCACAGCCCCACTCAGAGGAGAGGAGCAGACTCCCTACCTGCCAGTGAGAAGAGTGTCAAAGTGCCTCAGGACAGTGCCGTAGGTGGACACACTGTCATGACTATCTTTGGAAATACAGTCTCACAGCTGGCCAAGGACCGACCACATCTCTAACTTGATAATGGGTCTATAAGTTTTGGTCCTTGTTTCCCTGGGATTAATGGCATTGACAAAAGAGTTCTCTTTTGGTTCTTTTCCCCAACTCCTGCTTCAGTCAGTGTTCAAGTATGGAAAGTCATTCATAAAACACAGAACAAAACCAAACCAACATGTCAGTAACAAAGGTAAAACAAATGTCTAAGACTACAGGTGTCTGGCTATCATTGAGTAGTTCTGCTTTGGTTAGCAGTCAAGGAAGCTCAAGCCTGCGTGAAACTCGGGTTAAGATAAAGCAAGAAATTACAAATCAGGATAGCCTTGAAGCTGATGGCAGTGAGGAAGAAGAAACCTCAGAAAGGACCTACATCGAACTAACCTCTTACACACCTTCTCACTTACTGTTCAGATCCTTTGTTTGGAACTGACTTAAAGTCTGTAAAGCTTTTTATAAATATGGGATATAGAGACTCAGGAAAAGCTGTGCGATCAGTATGGAAGCTCAGTGCAAAAGAGAAATAAAAGAAGGTGCAGGCTGCTTGAGGTTGAACATTCTCGCTTTGAGTTTCCCACTAGACAGGGCATGCGATCAACAGAGGCAGGCTGTCAGGGACAGTTACATGCTCAGGACCATTTCTTTCCTGTTCCAGGGCAGGGGCTCCAACTCTGGGATGGAGAGCGGCTCTCCACAAATGTGCTTCTGGATCTTGCAGCTGTGACTACAGTTTCCCAGTTAGACCAGATTGTTGCAATGGGTTTTTGTTGTGGTTGTTTTTTGTTTGTTTGTTTTGAATGATGGAGCTCATTGTGGGAATTTTGTAAGTTTTAAATTGTTTCCAGATAAACAATAATTTAAAATGTAACTCCATTGAAAATACTTTAAAATATTTACTCTAATCAACAGTTCATTCAGAACCTATTATGTACTTGCTCCTAGGCTGGACAACATTGCAGATTAAGACATAATAACACTTATGGGTGCTCATATACGGCAAGTTCCCTGAAGGGTGACAATAATTCCAAATAGGCTGATATTTCTTGTATTGTAAGTTCAAAAAAATTAACTGATAGTTTTTAAGATTTTTTTTAACTAGGGTATATTTGTAATACTGAATAATTGCATTCATTTTGGAGAACAGGTGTATAAACATATTGCATTTATTTTTTTAGATTCAAGTCATAAATCTTTCCAAGCTAGAGACTTGGTCTTAGCTTTGGTGGCTGTAAGTTTTTATCATGTCATAATCCAAAAAGTAGTTCAAGGAATTTTCTTTTTCCTAAGAAGCATTTTTGAAAGAACATCTTAGAAACTCTTTCCTGCCACCTCTTCAGGCTATGATGGCTTTTCTGGAAATGGTTCTAAATAGGCTTTGCTTGGAGCTAGGTTTTGTTTTGCTTTGTTTAGTGTTTTGCCCTCTCTGGCATTTCAAAACATCTATGCAAGCAGCCTTGGTGCCCTCTGTGGAGTCAAAATGCATTAAAAATCCTTTTTCATCATCTCACTTATTATCTGAAATTACACAGCCTTGAAACAGCAGACGATCTCTTCAGCCCATTTGGCTAATTTTAATGATTAACTGAGGAACTGTTAAAATTGTACTTCAGTGCTCCACTGTGGTTATGGAATTAGGAATAGCAGCCATGGTTTGGTAGAGTTTTAATCAGAGTGAGGGGGTGAGGGGAAGGGTAGGTGGGAATGTCTTTGCTTCCAAAATAACTAAGGCTTAGATCTTTCCTGAGTGGGGAGTTTTCCAAATGAAATGTGTGTTCTTTCTTTCTTTTCGGCCTCTACTTGATGCTGGAATGGAAAAGGAAGCCAGGGAGCCAACGTGTACAATACCTTATTGTTGAGAACGAGTAGCTCGTGCTGCAGGTACACGTGCATGTGGAAAAACAGGTCATACTTCTCAGGACAAAGTATCTGAAGTGTGGAGCTCTAGATTGAGAACAAGGAACACAGAATAGTTGGTGTTTAACTGCTGCTTTCCCGAAAGCTGCAGGTAAGACCTTTGGCGATGTTTGTTGTGTGAACGCTGTGAGGAAGGGATTTAAGCATCAAAGGGTGGCCAGGGAAGAAGGTTTTAGCATTGCTTCATACTGAAATTTTTTACGACATTAGCTTTCAGTGACTGACCTCCACCTTTGCCTTACTTCATCATTGGAGGGAAACAATATTGCATTTCTGGTGAGAATTTTCTGGGCATCTGGAGAAGATACTTTTGGCACCTTCTCTTTTTCCTATCAGCACTCCCTATTCCAAGATACCCAGCTGCAAGCATTTTTTCACTTTTCTGGATTTACCAGGGCATTAGTCCTCTGGGAGCAGCTTTTAACTAAGGACAAATACAAGCTGTAAGCTGCATGCCTCAGCTTCATCTTACCTGGGGCAAGTCCACTCTGGGAAATATTTTGCACCATGAGCTCCTTAGTGAATTTGGCCCCAGGCGTCCAGAGTGGAAGTCTCATTAAGGCCCCCATAGTGGTCCCTTCCCTTCCTTGTCTTATGTCCTCAACTAGATAGGTACTTCCTGTTAGTATTTCTCAAACAAACTCATGCAGTTTTTATATAAAGGTCTCAGGATAAAGGAATTCAGTAGGATAAAATTTTTTAAAAGACAGACACAATGATTTTTTTTTTATCATTATAGTCCCATGCATGTGTAAGACACAGTGGTAGAAACTGGGAAAAAGAAAGATAATATGGATGTATCTTACTGTTACTTAGCATTGTTTTAAAACAGAGACCACAAGAAAGGAATGGGAATTCTCCTTTTTCCAGGTTTTCTAGCCTAAGAGTTACTTCAGGATCACTAAGAATGACCTTGTTTATGTCCCCAAACCAACTATAAATAGAAGGTTGCTACGTGGTTTATGCTGATTTTTTCCATGGTCAGTGCTGTCTCTTTTCTTATTTGTCTCCAGTCAACTTTGGGCTCTTGTAGATCTTGTTTGTTTTTCTTTTTTAATATGTTCACAGCTTCTTTGAAAATCTTTATTGCAGTGTGCAATTCATACAGAAAAATATAAGAACTATCCAAGAAGTCTCCCTGAGGCCCTTGTCCTCTTAGTCTCCCCACAACCATCACCTTCACTTTTCAAGCATAGTTTTATTTATGTTGGTAAAGTTTATAATGCAACTTTGTACATAACTGCACCTTGTTCATACTTATTATGACCATGGGTGGACAGTTGGATGATTTCCAGTTAGAATCTAGGATGAACAGTGCTGCTCATTCAGTTTTGGAATACATGGATGAACTTTTGTACCTATGCTCAGGAGGCACATTGCTGGGTCATGGAATGTGCCTCAGTAGGGCCGAAGTGAGTTATGCTTCCCCCAAGAGTATGCTTGGAAGCATTCCAACAAATGGGTGAATTCCACTGTTCTGTATCCTCAGTAATACCAGGTCTTAGGGTTGTTTTCATTTTAGTTGTCCTGCTGGGTCCAGCAGAAAACTATAAGTCTCATATGAGGGTTTTGTAATGAATGAACATTTGTCCTGTTACAAATTCTCTACTTTCCACCTTTCTGTCCACAGTGACTCAAATTATGACTCATCCTAGGAGCTGCCTTTGCCTAAACCAATTTAAGTGCTTTGACCAGCTAACTCTCCTCCCCCTGCTGGGAGCTGTGTGCATTGCCATCATTCTGCATGGCATGAAATATTTGCAGCGTTTCTAATGAAATGTGGTCCACCTATCCGAGTGCCCCTCTGTCTCAGTCCTTTCTAAATTGTTATCTTCCAGATGCTTTCCTTTTTCACTCGGTTTCCCTGCTTGATTTCCATTATTCCTTTGAAATATTTTTTTCCTTTTCTTTACAGAGCAAAAAGCATTTCTTTCCATTTCTTTTGACTGTATGAGCATCACATCTTTTTTTCTGGAAAGACCTTGAGAGGACATTCGAGTTAGTTTGCATTCATTAGTGCTTTTCTTGTAAACAGTAGAAAAGAAGTAATGTAGTGGTTGAGAGGGGTTAGGCATGGGACCTGAGGTCAGATATTTTTTGGGGGGTCAAAGCCACCTGGGCCACTTGCCAGTTCTTTAGCCTTAGGAAAATCACAAAGCTACTGTAAACTTCAGAATACTCCTCATTAAAGGGAATGGGCATTAACTCTATCAGTTGTTGGAGACTAAAAGTGTTAGTCACCTTAGTGCCATGTCTCAGCATATAATTGTGGGCATGCTGTTAATGGAGTCCTACACTGGATGCACCTTATGCTGTATGGAATTTCCTTCTCCTCCCTCAGGTATTTATTGGATCTGCCATATGTTTAACTCCCTGCCAGGAGCTGTGATTAATGGTGAATAAAACTACTGTGGTCCTTGTCCTCACGAAGCACACAATTTAGTTTTGGTAGTAGGAAACAGACATTTGCAGTACTTCATGAATACAAGGTATGCCACGTATCTAGGTGCTGGGAATGGGGTCTGGGCCAGTGCCTACCAGAAAGATGTGACCTAGCCTGAGAATAGTGCCTTGGACTTGGTTTTGTGTCCTGTGGTGAGGAGAACTTTGTAGGTGCTCCAGGCCCATTGTAGAGAATCTTCAACAGGTTATGACCATTAGTTCTTTCAGTTGTCACCCCCCTTTTTTCAGGTTGCACACTGCTTAGCCCATGCAGCTAGTCATCCACACACTTGTGTCTTTTCCTCTGACACTGAGTCAGGGGTCATGTGACTTGCTTTGACAAATAGCAACTGTATAAAAGCACGAGTCTACTGTTGAGGCCTTAGATTTTCATGAAAAAAAATTTTTTCGCCGGGCATGGTGGCTCATGCCTGTAATCCCAGCACTCAGGAGGCAGAGGCAGGAGGATTGCTGAGTTCGAGGCTTGCCTGGACTACATAGTGAGCTCAGAGCCAGCCTGAACTACAAAGCGAGACCCTGTCTCAGAAAAAAAAAGAAAAAAAGAAAAAAATTTTTTTTTCTACTCCTGAGTTGAAACCTAAAGGTTGTGAAACTGTGGGGAAAGTGACATCAAAACATAGATGAGGTCAGCCAGTCCTTCAAGGGCTCCAGCCACAGGCACTAGGCCTGTGAGCCAAGCCATTTTTGCTCCTGGATTCCTTAGTTCAGCCCACCCCAGATGGCAGCATAGGGAGGGATTGAGACATTGCCTCTGTGCTCTGCCTGAAGTGTAGGGTCCTGTCAACCAAATTTTGGGATTATTTGTTGAATAGGAATAGATGCCTGAAACACGTGACTCATTCTTCCTGATTTGGGTACTTCCTGTGTATCAGACAATGCTGAGAGGAGCCAATATGGTCCCACACAGAGCCCAGTCAAATGGAAAAGTTTCACCCTCAAGTCCACAGATTCCCTGAAATCTCAATTCCCCATGTGTGCATGTGGTACATTTTCCTGCAGAGAGGATTTATGTCTTTCACTATACTATCCTCAAAAGAGATTTGATTCCTAAAAGTAAAATACTTCAGGAAAAAGTACAGACATATAATCTTTAAGGAAAAAAAAGGTCTTAGTAAAGTCCTGTATGGGCCCAAAAGAAGAGTGCCTATGCTAACTGGAAATGGGGGTATCCCCACAGTGTAGATGATATACTCTGTCTCCTGGAGATTACCTTTTATGAAATTGAACCTCGTATCACAGAATTTCTTTCTCCTTTTATTTTACATAGTGTTCACTATACTTCTAATCTCTTAATTTGGGCCAATCTCCTCACCCTTTTAAAGAAAATTAAGAATTCAAATAGTAAATGTACTGGTAAATAATAATAGAATCAGACCTAGCTCCGGCATTTCTGGTGTTAATGATAGGAGTATAGTTGGATGTTCACATGCTTTATGTATACAGATATTAGGGTACAAATTAGACCAACAAACTCTTAAGTGAAGCCCACCTTGTCAAACGTAGCTCCATGTGGAGAACTGTTGGATGTGTTGGAGTCTGTCCAGCATGAGACAATATGGAAGATGGTCCAGGTTCCCTGTGCAGTGACTGATTCATTCTTCTTTTCCACCCAGCCTGTCCTGCACAGGAATCCAAACTCTACAGGCGAGGTGCATCCATTCCTCCCACCATCACTTCCCGAAGGGCCTCTGCATGCCCAGGGGCACACAGTCCATTGGGATGGGGCCCTTCCCTGTGATACTTCCAAGGAAAGAGCCACAGTCCTCGTGCTCCCACACTGCAGTGATCAAGGGTCATAGGACGAATGGCCTTTTGCATCCCTGGTGGGGTGATAGGCTTGTATGTTTGCTCTTTGTGAACCTAATTACATGATCACCCTTCTTCCTCTGCAAGGCAGGAAGCACTTTGACACTAGCCGCATCAGTAACTGGAACGATGACCAAGCTCTGGCCTGCGCTGGCTGCTGTGCTGAGCACCCCATGGCCAGGAGGTCTGTCCCTCCTCACAGAGCCCTGGGAGTTAGCTCTTCTCCCTGTTGCAGGGATGAGTGACTGCAGCTTTCAGGAACTGATAAAGTCATGACTGCACTATATTTTGAGCCCAGATAAATCTGACTCCAAAACCCTTGCTCTGAACCACTTTGCAATTCTACCCCTTTTAGAGCAAATCTCAACTGTGCTCCAAACATAGTTGCTGAAGTTATTTTTCTTTCTTAACTCTTTGTGATATTTTTCTTTACAAGACTCTCTTCCCTAAGAATCTTAGCCCTACTTTAGAAACTAATGATTTCATATTCAAAACATAATAGATGTTGCTGATGAAACAGACTCTTTGGCAGGTCCCTACTCACAGAATTGCAGTAGTTTTGTTTTTTTTCCTGTGATTTACATCCATTTTTCCTCTCTTGTTCCATAAATCTATCTTTATATGTGCTTCCTATTATAACTGATAATCGTGCTTGTATTAGCCCATACCATCCGTCCCACGTCCTGTTGCTGTTCCAGTAATAGGTCATCTGAAATTCCAAACTTGGTGGTGTGAATTTAAAAATTCTTATTTGTTTAGATTTTGTGGGCCAGGAATTCAAACATGGCCCAGAGGTTGGAGAAATCTTTCTGCACAAGGATTGAGCTCTTTGCTGGGATGGCTCCATGGCTGGGGTGACGTGGACATGCAGGATGGCCAGGACTGGGGACCACCATCCAAGTGGTATTCCTCTCTCTTGTGTCTGAGGCTGGGTCTGGAGGACAGGCTGTCAATTCGAGTACCTACATGGCTTGGGCTTCCTCATAGTGGAGAAGCTGGATGCCAAGACAATGTTTATGGGGCTCAGGCCTCAAAAAGCAAGTCTTCCTAGATCATTGGTGGATAACAATGGCCTCTTTTGATCTACCTCATAGTCACATGCCAGCACTTTTGCCCTATTGTTTTAGTTAAAGCAATTCATAAATCCAGCCCAGACTAGGAGAAGTACACTCTGTACTGCAACTGCAGAAGTTTCAAAGAATTCGCAACTGTTTAAAAAGCTGCCACAGGAGACAAAGCAGACTTTACCCGTGCATGAATGTTCCTTGTTGCACACAGGTGTATCCCTCAGAGAACGCAGGACAGGGAAAAACAAGAAAACAACAGCAAAAGAAAAAAATCAAAATTGGTAAATTGGTTCATGATTCAATCATAGGATGTGGCTATAGTGGGACCATTAGAATGAAGTATTTCAAATGATCAAAAAGATAAGCAATGTGTTGATATATTATAAAGTTGAGAAATGCTTCAGACAGAATGGACTTTCTCTCATATATGTCACAGTTTGAAAGAATTGGGCATTTTCAGCAGATTTTCTTTTTTCCTGCTTATCTGCTTATATATTTTTAAAGTAAGCATATGTTATTTCCTAATAAGTAGAAAATAGGAGTAAGGAGAAATTCAGAAGGTGAACATGTTTACATTAATTTCAGAAGGCAAGGAAAAGTTATGGAGTCAACACATGGTTTGCACACTGTTGTGCAGTGAGCATGTCATTGACTCCTTGCCTTAGGGTCTCTGGGCTCAGGGAGACTGAGGGCCACTGTGACGGGGGTGTGAATGCTGGGCCTTGGCTCTGGGGAGGAGGACACCTGGGGAGCAGTCAGTTGTGTGTGGTCAGCTAGTGGCAGGGTCTGACCTAGACCACAGACCTGAGTCCCTGGCCAGGGTGTTTTTTCGTTGCTTGCTGTCATCTGCTGTGAACTGGCAGGCTTCGGCTGTGTGCTTCTCACAAAGGATTGACACTTTCCCACTCTGAGTAGGTGTCTTGCCTGCAGCAGTCTCTCTGTTGAGGATTCTTAGAGGCTCCTACTTTGGAGAAGGGGTGTGATTTTATGGAAATTAGACAGGAGTATTGTGATAAACTTAGTGATTGTTGGTCATGTTCAATGACCATTGATACTTTGATTCTGAAAGCATCTCAGCTCCACAGTGAAGAGAAGGAGAAGATTTCGATGATAATGAACTTCCTCCTTTAGTGGAAATTGAGAAAGATTCAGCTTTAGTGCTGGGGAGGAGTCCCGCACTTTGGATGCTCTTTCTTTCAGAAAGCTGTGGTACATCTTTGGCAGGTCAGAAAGAACAGATCATCTCCATCTATAGCTTTCTTTCCCCTCTGATTAGCAAACACATGTTCTGTAGGCTCCAGAAGAGTGTGAGATTCAAATACTTGCCGTCAAAATATTTATGTCTCATTTCTGTCCTACAAAAGTCTCATATAGTTGTTTCTGGACTATCACACTTTCTTTAATTATCTGTTAATCTTAAAAAGTGGTTGTGAGGGAGGAGCAGGTGGATATGATCGATGGGGGTGGGGGTTGATGGAAGGATCCAGGAAAGGGAAAACACTAATGAACTGGACTCAATAATTAAAATGGTTTCCTGAGCATAACTATATTAAAAGATACCCCAAGGTCATGGGCTCAGGAGAAAAATTGTTTTAGACTATAATGGACAGAGCTAAAGATTGATCTCCCACTTAAATTCAGCTAGATATAGCATTTCACAAAGTGTTTTCATGGCTTTACAGACTAATTTCAGATGAGCCAATGCATAGTATTTTCCTCCTTAAGATCAAAGCCCCCACTGATATGAGCAGTTTCTTTAAATCTTAGACAATGTCCTTCTTCCTGTTTTGCTGTTCAGAAGCTGCCTTTTGTAGAATAGTAATGAGACCTCCCTTCCTCATGCGCCTCCTCCTTTATTGAAGGCCTCCCAGGGAGCTGCAGAGCAGAGGGATATTTTTTAAGTTTGATAAGAATTTATGTGGCTAATTATGATATCATTAATGATGAAGGAACCTCTAGGCTAGGTGTTCAAAAGGTTAGGTTCTTACCTAGACATCCAGCTTCTAAGTTCCTGAGGTGAGAATGCAATTCATTTGTACAGTGTTCTTATCACCCCCCACATTCATCTAATAAAATATCTAAGATAATTAACACATAAAGAAAAATGGTTTATTTCAGCTCATAGTTTTAGGGGTGTCAGTTCAAAAGTTGGGTGGCATAGGTCAAAAGTAAGGCAATATGTTGTTAGGGAATAGAGAGAAGGAGCAAGAAGCTGGGGTCCCACAGTCCCTCCTTCAAGAGCATGCTTCCAAGGGTGTCAGGATGTTCCTCTAGGAACGCCTTCTAAAAGTCACAACATCTCCCGAAGGTACTGGACTGGAAGTGAGTCTTTGCCACACAAATTTGCATCCCCCGCCATCAGATACCAGTAACCGTCCCACCAGAGATGAGAGGTGTCCCAGGAAGAACTCTGAGTGATGCAGATTATGGGGGCCAGTAGCCTTTCTAGTAGGGGCAAGAGCCTCCCTACAGTAGAGAGAAATTTAGATTTGCCTGTGACAAAAAGCACCAGCTGAAGAGGTCATTAGAGAGCAGAGCCAGTAGGGGGAGAGAACACACCCAGCAGGATGGTACAGGACACTCCAAACATCGCGGAAGGTTCTAGAATGTTTCCCCACTTTGCTCTGGGGTTGCCCAGAACCCAAACACTTTGAATGTTAAATTTAAATTTAAAGTACTAACTAGTAAAGATAAGTTCCCTAAACAAGTAATTAAATAGCTTTGCACTGTTGAAATGCACATAAAATAGCAAAAAGACACATTTGTGGAATGATGTAAAATTGGCATTTAAAATATAAACATAATTCACAAACGCCTATAGGCAAATTTGTTTTGAAAGAAAGAGCCAAAAAGATTTAAACTTAAAAAAATGTTAGATAATACAAAAGATTCAGAGAAGGGCTAAGTATTAGATAACTTGATCATTAGATGCCTAATCCTTAAGCAAAGTAGCTCTAAGAATTAGTTCAAGCCCAGAACAATATACTGGGTTCTGTAAGTGACTGTAGGACCTTTAAGTGCTCTGTTTAAGAAGAAAACGGTGGGTTTTCCCCTAAAGAGGCATGTTAGGGGCTGAGCAGAGGAGTAGGTTCTGCTACTCCTGCGTGGGAGTTTGGGGGAGTTTGGGGTCCTAGAGAAGTGACAAGAGCGACGAGTAGTGTGTGGGAGATGCCAAGGGAGAGGCTCTGGTCAGAGCCAGATGTCTAAAAGTGAGTTTGAAGAACCGCACCCCCTTCGCAGTGGTCTTGTGTCATCCTTTAAGCAAATCTGACAAAAACGAAACACATGT
This sequence comes from Thryonomys swinderianus, assembly GCA_004025085.1. NCBI lineage: Eukaryota > Metazoa > Chordata > Mammalia > Rodentia > Thryonomyidae > Thryonomys > Thryonomys swinderianus. Next base: position 18,756 of record PVIC010027915.1, read on the forward strand.
TATTCTTCAGGCTTCTAAAGGCACTTTTGTTGCTCATCGTGGGATCCCTGGAGAGGCAAAGACAGTCCTCAGGGCTGCCCTGGCTGACTCAGCTATGACAACCAACGGAAGACAGGTTGGGGGCACTTGTTAGCACTAGCCCTCAGCTGCTGTCCCTTTCAGTGCTGGGCCGGGTGAGGAAAGAGTGTGTTTCCAGCTACATAGCATGAGAATGTGTCTGTGGAAATCTTCACACCAAAGGACACAAACCAGAGTGCTTGATCTATGGGCCTACAGGGTTGCTGGTCATTATTTTTTATTTCATTGGGCAAAAAGACAAAAGTCTGGAAATATCTTTTTTTTTTTTTTGAGACAGGGTCTCGCTTTGTAGTTCAGGCTGGCCCTGAGCTCACTATGTAGCCCAGGCAAACCTCGAACTCAGCAATTCTCCTGTCTCTGCCTCCTGAGTGCTGGGATTACAGGCTTAAGTGTCCACGCCCAGCATTGTATGTGGTTACTGGGGATCCAACTCAGGGCCTTGAGCTTGTGAGGCAGGCGCTGGAACCACTGAGCTAACCCTCTGGCCCTGGAAAAGTCATATTAAATTCCTCATGACTCACTGAAAGGCAAGAGAATCAGTTCCCACGTGGCATGACTGCCTGACTCCAAGAAGTGGCTGCTGCTTCGGTGGAATGTGTGATGGTCCCAACCCCCAGCACCCCTTACGGCACTGTCTGCCCCAGGTCGGGATTGATACTTGGCTCCAAAAGCTCCATCCTCCACCCAAGGAGGAGCCCCAGGTACTTATGGGACAGCCAGGGCTGTATAAGAGTCTCTGTGACCAGGCACAACTTACACTGAGGATGGAGCCAAACGTGCCTCTTCTGGGGATGCTACAGAGTGAGGGAGAAGGACTCCCCTCAGCTAACTGGAGCCTGGCGCTTCCCCCAGCAGCGCTGGAGGGAGCAGGCCGTGGGATGTGTGGGGCCTGAGGCGCACAGCAGGCTTCCTACAGGGTAATGCTTTCCAGGGGAGGTGGTGAGGAAGTAGGCTACAGACAGGAAGGAAGCATACATAAACATTGGCTGCAGGGTTCTGAAGCAGCAGCTAGGATGGGAGATGTCAATAAAGAAGCAAAGATAAAGATGCTTTTGAAAGGTATGCAAATCGAGCCAGCCATCTTGAGGGCCGCTGCACAATGTGAGGATGGGAAATAAGTGTTTTATCAGGCAGAGAGCACTCACTGTGCATTGAATTAAAAATTTTCCCTGGGCATCTATGCGAAAATTAACACACCTTCCCTATATTCGCGTTGGAAACCCCTCCGTGAATTATGCTTTTAGTTTTTTTGTGAGTCACAGCAAAACCTGGAGGAGGGAAGACGTGGGTAGGATCAGCAGAGCAGGGAACCGACCGTAGCCTTATTTTCCAGCATGTGGTGTTCTGCCGGAGCGAACCCCGGCTCCCTGGAGGCGCCAGCTCCCTGGGGACAGCACGCTTCTGCAGCTCAGAGAGCTCAGTGATTACCCCGAAGGACCTGGAATCCTGTGTCTGCCTCTCAGAGAAAGTGAAAGTTCCTCTGAAGTCAGGAAATTTTCCCAAGAGCCTGACCAGGACCCGGGTAAGCCTCTCTAGAGAGGGCTGCCCTGGCAGACAGCATTTTCCTGCAGGACTCTGGGGCTCTCGGGCTTCTGAGTGTCGCTCTAACGAGTGTGGGCAGGAACGTTCTAGGTTTAATCACTTGGGTACCAGAGAAATCATTCTGAGACGATTACGTGACAGGCCTAAGCACTGAAAGGGAGAAATTGCTCCGGTGTCCTTACTAAACGCATACGGAGTGCAGATGAATCGAGATGCTTATAGTTGTCACTGACATCACTGCTATTATTTTAGCTCTGTAGGGAGGGAGGGAAAAGGAGGTTAAAGGTACTTTGGGTTAAAAATGATTTCCGATGAGGTACAGGGAATGGGAAAAAGTCTCTCTGAAGTCATACAGCTGAAACCATGCTGAACGCTGCTACGAAACCTTCCTTGAGAGGGTAACAGGAGGAAACTGAGGAACCCCTTTATCTACCCATCCCCTTCTTTGGACTGAGCCCTTCCTGGGGTCCTACCATTCCCCCTCCTTTCTCCAATTCCAGGTCTACCTTCTAAATAGCTCTAAATCTACTGCTTCTTCTCTTGCCCAGTGTGGTCAGCATCCTCTCCTGCTCTTTCACGTGTAGCTCATATCCAAGCTACTGCGCTCATTTTGAAATGAAAAATTTGTCCCTTGAAATCCCTTAAGAACATCTAATGGCTCTTTGGAGAAAAGTCAAAACAAAACTTAACACGTCCCGCGGCCTTACTTCTTAAAACCTGATTCCTACTCGAGACCAGAGGCAGCTCCTCAGAGCTCGTGAGTCTAAGCGGAAAACCGGTGCCTGCACTTCTGCAAGCTTCCCAGGTAATTTATAAGGACGTGAAAATCGGAGAAGTCTGGACTGTGTAGGATGGTGATCTTTGCCAACTACCAACCTGTTTAGCACACTGGCTAACATGGATGCGTCCCTGGACAAGAGGAATAATGGAGGCCCGTGTGCCTTGTGCCTGCATATACTTAAATAATAAGTCGATCTCATTGTTAAGTAAAATCCGTTTTATCCTTCCCTCAACAGGCATTCTTGAAAATCTGGAAAGCCCGTTTCCCTTTCGAATTCCTGAACTTCTTAACGATTGTACTTCCACATTGCAACATACCGTGGAAGCCTTGAACATGATAGACTTCCACCCCCTGCCCACTGCTCCCCACTCTGCAGGTCTGCTGGCACCTACCCATCACCATATCCACCGGCCCTTCAGACTAAGGGGACATGGTGGGGAGGATGTGGCCACGGGGGTGTCCTTTCCAGAAGGAATTCTATACTTGAAGACTGGGAGGGGGAGCAAGGGCTACAGGAGGCCACCCTTCCTTTGCCCAGAGCTCTTTCCTTCCAGGGGGAGCGCTCCTGCACCAGCATTCTAATGTCCAGGGCCCCTCCTACCTAGGTGGAAGTTTAGTGCTGCCCACTGAGCTCTTGCTTGTGGGCCTGCATCGCTTAATAGCACAAGAATCTTAGTAGTCTTTTTTTTCCCCCCAAGTCTCTTTACCTTTTCTCCTTTCCAGTGTAAGATATTTGTATTCCTTGTTACCTGTGCTCGGCAGAGTCTTTATCCTCTGCATTCCATGCTTAATGCCATAAGCATAACAATTCCATGTGAATTGTTTTCTGCAGGAATTGTTTTCCAAAGGGAAGACCCGATGGAGCCAACTTCCCTGAGTTTGTACTTGCATAAGTTGTGTGGCAGTTGTGACTGTCCCCGCATTTTCTGTATATTTATTGAAACAAGTTTGCCCTATAGGAACCCAAGCTTCTTCAGGATAGAAACTTGAGCATCAAAAGTGGAATTTTACAGTGGAAAATGTGGGGATGCACATCTGTGGGTGAGTGCAGGTGGAATTCTTCTAGTCATGAGAACGATTAGACCGAACAAGCTAGGGTTCAATGATTAAGCAGAAGTTTTCTTCAATTTTCACATGAGCAGGTTATAGGAGGTCACAAAATGCTAAACAATGCCATCCAAAACGTCTCCAGTGACATTTTTGATAACGGGCAATATGGACAGAAGGTCTTACTCTGTTTATTCCAGAAAAGGCCATTTGTTCTTTTACAGAAAACACTATTTTGTCAAATTTTCTGTCATTTCATCATTTCACTTTGGCGAATGTATTATTGGTGCTTTTACTAGGTTCAGGTACAGTGTGAGAAACTTTTATCCCCTTAGGATTCTGCCTCTCTGGTTACACGGCCTGTTTGTACTTGCATGTTATCTACTTTATCCCTTAGGCCCCTTAACATATTACTTTTAGTTGTTTTAAATTCTCAGTCTGATAATTCCAGTTTCTGGTGCTTTCCCTTTTCAAATGGATTTTCTTTTCTTTTCCAATCTCTTGTTTTATTCTGTTCTCTCTCTCTCTCTCTCTTTTGCTATGCCTTGTTATTTACTGTCAATAGTGAGTGTATGGTGGTGGAAATATCCTATTGTTTTACAAACATGTCTTAGTTTTTTAATAACCTACACTTCTGGACTATGTACTTAAATGCATCTCAGTCTTTGTTTTTTTGCTTTTTCTCCTTAGGACAGAATATTGAAAGTAAGCTAGAAGTTGGTGTTTTCTTTCCCCAGGTTAGTTAGGTTCTGATAATACCCAGCAGTTTAGTCTCTGGTTAAATAGTTTTTCCTGAGGCCAGGCCTTGTGAAGAATCACAGCATTCTGTTGTCTTCCTCCTTCCTTCCTTCATTCCTTCCTTCATTCGTTTCTTTCTTTCTTTCTTTCTTTCTTTCTTTCTTTCTTTCTTTCTTTCTTTCTTTCTTTCTTTCTTTCTTTCTTTCTTTCTTTCTTTCTTTCTTTCTTTCTTTCTTTCTCTTTCTTTCTTCCTTTCTCTCTTTCTTTCTCTCTCCCTTTCTTTCTCTTCCTTTCTTTCTCTCTCTCTTTCTTTTTTTAATTTTCAAATTTTCTTATTTTTTTGAGACAGGGTCTTGCTTTGTAGTTCAGGTTGGCCCTGAGCTCACTATGTAGCCCAGGCAAGCCTGGAACTCAGAAATCCTTCTGTCTCTGCCTCCTGAGTGCCGGGATTACAGGCTTGAGCCACCATGCCCGGCACTGTGGTATGTGGTATTGATTGCTGGTGGGCGTGAGTCTCCACGCTCAGCATTGTATGTGGTTACTGGGGATAGAACTCAGGACCTTGCACTTGCGAGGCAGGTGCCAGAACCACTGAGCTAACCCTCTGGCCCACTTTCTTTCTTTCCTTCTTTC
>PVIC010027916.1:0-24794 GCA_004025085.1 Thryonomys swinderianus
ACTCGTAAGATATAATTACCCCAGTTCTTCCACCCCCACTCGCCATGCCCGGGAAAGAGCGGGAATTATGTATAGATGTAAATGGGTTGAGTGCTGCAAAGAATTTAGAAACATTTCAATAAACATACTTGCAAATATTTTCGGTATTTTAAAAAAGTAGGACACATATGTTAAACTCCAGTGAAGAGGCTGAGACGGGAACCTCCAAGTGCACAGTTTGCTTCTATATTTGTGTGAACCATTTGCTGAAGTATTTTACAAAATATCTACACTTTATTTCCCAGTCCTTCTGGAATTTTCAAAATACTGTATATCCTACAATAGACTTTTCGACATATGCGTAAGCTGTAGTGTGAAAATAATTGTGGAAATAATTCGAGATCTATATAATTCCACAATCTCCTTGCCTTGAATCGGCTTCGTGTGTTTTGCATGGAAGTATGCACGGGAAATGGTGGAGTGTTTCACACAGAACTCGTTCAGATCTGAAAGGCTCCCTGTGCTTGGAGGGCTTTGCCAACCCCGAGGAAATTAGCAAGATAACATTTAATAACATCAACTAAGACAGCCCTTCCTTCCTCAGCTATATCTCTCGAATGTTTAAAAGTTTTGCCGTGAAGTAGAAATTGTTTCATTCAAGCCCATATCCTTTTACCCGATTTCCGACTAGGGAATCTCGTGCATATCTGAGTTTTCCAAAAATTAATTCTTTAACGAATTTTCTACCTTTCTTAGGAAAAGCGTCTTAAGTCTGGGGTCTTCTTAAATCCTTCTCTTTGAGAAAGGCACTTTCAAATAGCCCAGGCTGTTCTTTAACCTTTCCTTCCCTGATCTCCCCCTCCTGATGCTTTTCTTTACTCACCGAAGATGTTGTAAAAATTATCAAAGCAAAAACTAGCACTCAGCAGAACCGTGCACATTTGGGTGCTAAATAAATACTTTCGATGGTGACGAATGCTGGCAAGTCTCCATGGAAGAAAGACCTCACACAAAAGATGTTATAATTATTATGTTTAAACGATTATGCTGTAATTATTATGTTCAAAGTCCCCATGCTCTCGAGCTGCTCACGGTGGCAGGGCTGTGACATGCCCATTACGCCTTATCTCTCGCTAAGGCACTACCTTGGCCTGCGAGCCAGCAGCCCCGGGACAAGGCTCCAGGGGCCTCTGCTCGTTCTGCCCCTGCCCAGGGCCTGGTCACTGAGGGTCATGCTCCCTAATTCTGCCCCAAGGGTTATCTCTTTCGTACCATCCTGCTATAAAAAGACTGTCGCGAGTGTATTCACACTGAGTTTCAGGAAGGCTCAAAATGGCACCTGTTTCCCTGGGGTTAAGTAAAGTTTTAGAATCAAGATGACTGAAGTTGAATGCATAATACGTATCTTTTTGTCACTGGATGGGGTTTCCTAGAGGAAAACCTGTGGGCTGTGGGTGAGACACCGGGGAGTTTCCGAGGCTTCGGGATGCTGATGTCCCTGTAACACCCGTGTTGTACCCACCTCGGGCCCCTGCGCTGCTTCCCAAGTTACTCGGACGGGTTGCATAAGTTGGTCCAACATCTAGATGCACACTGAGGATCTGTTGCTATTCTGTCTCCTCTCGATTTTCAGTAAAGCTGAGTTCAGCCAGGTTTTCATGTCTGGCTGGGACAGCAAATACTTGAGAACAAACTGGTCCGTCTTTGCGGAGGCCACGCAGGCTTTCCAAGATGTGACTGGACAGGGTGTGTGGTGTTTACCCCAGACACACAGGTGTGACTAGAAAGTTCCTAATAACCTTACTTTCTATGAATCGCTGTACAGTTTGGAAACATACCCACGAGGAGTCTCTGTGACTCAAGAATCTCACAGAGCTCCTTGTATCTGCTGCCCGAGTTTCTGTCCTCGCTGCTGCAGAAGCCGTAGCAGGACCCACATGGATACCGCGGACAGGACCTGGTTCCAGCACAGGCTCCGGCTCCCCTCGGGAAGGCGCAGAGCGCATGGCCCGGCCGTCATCCCCACCCCCAGCTGTCACCTTTCACCAGTCAGGCCTAGGACTCTCCCCTGAAGACAGGAAGGGAGGCGCGGGGGGCTGCTGCGGGAGACCGCGACTACCTGCGGAGAGGGCTTTTCTTGAACGTGCTCCATCAGGACAAATGTGCAAGAGCAAAGAGACAAGTTCACAAAGCGCAGTCGGAGGATTTGGGATTAATTGAAACCCTCAAGTGGTGTGTGGTAAGTGACTGCCTATTTAGAGCCAACAGATAGGTTTCCGTGAGGCTAAGGAAGCGAAAAATCCCATACGAAGCTAGTGAGATGTTAAATTCTAATTAGAAGTGTTAATTAAAAAAAAATTCCAATTTCATCAGCGAGAGTGCTTCGGCTGTTCTGTTCTCTTTGCCGCGGTGAATCCTAAGAGTCCTGCCTCACTTCGTTCCAGGACTATCACCAAGTCTACAGGGTCCAGAAGGGCGGGGCCCGGCCCGGGAGCAGGTGCTGCCTGCTCATTCAGCGCATTCAGGCAGAGCTCCTGCTCTGGCCTCACGCTCAGGCAGACCTCTCTGTGGCTCGAAGTTGGCAGAGGAGCGGGACACTCTGAAATGGAGAGCTTGTGTGCGGTTCTTCACGGGGCCCCTCCCTGCAGCACTATACCTTCAGAAATGTCAGATCAATTCCCCAAATTTGAATGCAATTATTTTGCTCTGTATTAAATCAGATGTGAAGTGATAGCCCCGTTTAACAGACCCTTTGCAGACCTCTGTTCTGGAATGAGGAGTAATTTACGCCATTTGACACCACACACCTACCAAATACCTGATGTTTAGAACTAAGCATTATGTCGAACTTAAGATCTGATAAATACCCAAAATATATGCAAGAATATGTGAATATTTATAGTTCAATAGTAGTGACATGCTCCAAATTATTTAATGTAATAGTTAATGCTTTCTATTATCCCTTACCTTTAAACTTTGATAGTTTCAAAATTTATGGTGAATATTATGGGATATATTATTACCAATGATATTTTGAAAGGGCCTAGAGAACAGGAAATTCTATCTAATAAAACATACAGTACAATTTTTATATTGAAAATTTCCTTAGCCAGCATTATTTTTTAAAGCCATTATAGTGAACCTATCTTAGAAAATGTATAGAGTTCTCTCTTTGCTTAACCACAGAATTACTCTAGAATATATTATGTAATTTCATGCATTTTTTTTTTTGAGACAGGGTTTCGCTTTGGAGTTCAGGCTGGCCCTGAGCTCACTATGTAGCCCAGGCAAGCCTGGAACTCAGCAATCCTCCTGTCTCTGCCTCCCAAGTGCTGGGATCACAGGCGTGAGCCACCACGCCCAGCACTGTGGTATGTGGTGTTGAGGCTGGTGGGTGTGAGTCACCATGCCCAGCATTGTATGTGGGCCTTCTGCTTGCAAGGCAGGTGCTGGAACCACTGAGGTAAATCTCCAGCCCTAGTCCATGTATTTTTATAGTGGATCTTCCCAGACTGATACAAAAGTAGAGGGTATAAAAAGGAAATTTAAAAATCACATTGGAAAGACAGATGTACACCCTTGTTCATAGCAGCTCAGTTCATGCTAGCTCAATCTTGAAAACAACCCAAATGCCCATCAACTGGAGACTGGATAAAGAAGATGTGGTTAAAAAAAAAAAAAAGGAATATTACTCTACCATAAAGAATGACAAGATTCATTCATTTATGTGCAAATGGAGACACCTGGAGGACACACTAATAAGTGAAATAAATAGAACACAGATATGCAAATACTAGATCTTTTCTTTGATATGAGCACCTGTAGAGGTAAAGGAGCTCTAGAATGTATGATAGTTTTGGTAGAATGGGAAATATCCAAAAGGAATTTGGTGTGGAAATGTAATGAGGGGAAGAAATAAGTATGATTCGGAAAAAAATAAGAGTATGTATATAGGGGGTGAGAGGGGATGGGTGGGCAGGGATATGGGTAAAAATGAGAATTGACCTGTGTCACATATTGGTACAAATTCCCCTATGCTGTGTGTGATTGTGAGCTGTGTGTATAAAGTACCAGTAAAGTTTACTGAATAATGAAAAAAAGATACCAAAAAAATAGAGAGTATAGCTAAAAGTGCTTTAAAAGCCATTTCTAAGGGGTATACCTTTCGAATCATTTCCCTGTATCCTACACTCTGAATATTGTTATGGTTCATGTATGACATAGCCGAGGAAGCAGAAGAGGTGCCACTCATTAAAGTTTATCATTCCATCTTCCCAGCAGTTTTCCAAGAGGCCAGGGATCTTCCTGGAACCTCAGCCCCTCCTTCACTGTGGGCTTTCTATCTACTCAGAGCCTCTAGCCTCAGGAATTGCCAGGGCCCCAGCAGCCCACACAACCCCAGGGCAAAGGCCCAGGCTTCCAACTCTGTGTTCTGTACCATCCTATAACTATCCTGGATTCCGCAGCAGCAATAGGAAAGCCAGTAGAGAAATAGAAACACAACTGAAATTCAAATGTCTGGAGAAGTTGTTGCCAATGAGATGAAGCCCGTTCATGGCCTAGAAACTTAGCATTTGAGAATCGGGGATCTTGGAAAGGGTTCTGAGGGCTGGCTGCAAATACAGGTGCATACAAATCACCTTCTCTCTCCAGAATGACCAGTGACCACCGGGAGAGGGAAACACACTCCCTGAGGAAACTCAGGTTACTGAAGGCAGAAGAGGGGCAAGGCCATGCCCAAGGGCATGAAAGAGAGATGAGGTGAGTGTCCAGGTCCTGCAACAGTCAAGCCCCTGGCCCTCCCGATCCAACTCTACAAGCGCAGGGTGTCAGTCCCGTTACTTCTATATCAGGGATCGGAGGAATCAGAATGTCACCAAAGAACAGGTTCCCATTGATCCGAGGCCATGTTCTTCCAAAACCTGAGCCCTAGACTGACTGACCGTGACACACCGCAGAACAGCTCGTGGTGGAATCTGCTGCACATCTCCCTTGTCAAGTTGATTGCACAGCCTGAGATCTACCCGCAAACCTCCATGATGAACGCCAGAAACAAAGATTACAATAGAGGGAGAAAGATAAAGACAAACTGAGGGGGAAAATAGGAATGGCCAACAAAGGACACAGCGATTTAGAAAGGGACAATGTTCCCAGAGTAAAAGACACTGTGTCTGTGCGATGTGACCTGCAAATGATAGGCAGGTCTTGAATGAGCTCGTGGGAACAAGCATAATGAGTTTTAAAAGACAAAAGAATAGTGTGAAGGCCGTTTTAATTGAATATTCCAGAACATGGAACAATAACAACAAAAACAGGGATAGTAAAAAGCAAAACGTTACAAAGATAAAAGTTCTTATGTTTTAAAAAATAATACCAGTGAAACCAACAGAAACAGATTTGCAAAGAATTAAATCAAGAAGTTTTCACGGTACATTTGCTTCTGGATTGAAAATACCAACTGAATAGCCAGCGTCATGAAAGGGCAATATTTTTCTAGAGGCCCACTTAAGGTAAAATCTCAGAACCAACAAAGAAGCAAACAATCAGAGAGCATTAGGAGTAAAAACAAGTGTTACCTACAAAGGACAAAGAACCATAATCCCACAAAGTTCAATAGCGACATACAAAGCTGTAACATCAGTGAAAGTTGGGTCTGGGGTTTTCACTCTGGGGTAGAGGGCTCAGTGGGCAGGGCCAGGGTGGTGCGTTATCAACTAAAGTGTCTTAGAGATTCTGAGGGCAAATGAATTTTATTACCTCGGGGCTGAGATTTATCTTTCAGGGAAGAATAAAACACTTTTTAGACTGCATAGTCTCCACTACAGTCTGTCTAGGACTGAGACCCATTCTCAGCCTACATTTGGAAGTTCTTCCTCAGAGTCATATTTTAAAAATACAGAAACACAAGCTCCATCCAACATGAAAGACAAAGTCTTTCCAGAATGTAAGCAAGGGAAGCAGCCACGGAGCAGGCTGAGAGGAGCCACTGGGCCCTGGAGAGAGACAGGGTGGAGAGCTCCACAGGAAAGGCCTCTGGCAGCTCAGAACTGAGGGACAGGAGAAGAGGGAATTGTCAATGATGTATTGAACATGAATGAGAAGAACTTTACAGAGTTACAGAGTCCATGTGGATTCAATATCCATGCAGTAAAAACATAGTCAATAAAAAAAAAAATCTAGGTATGAAGGCTGGAGATTTAGCTCAGTGGTTCCAGCACCTGCCTAGCAAGCACAAGGCCACTGGTTCAATCCCTGGTAACTACATACAACAATACCAAGCATAGTGACTCACACCCACCAGCAATCAGTACCACATACCACAGTGCTGGGTGTGATGGCTCATGCCTGTCATCCCAGCACTCTAGAGGCAGAGGCAGGAGGACTGCTGAGTTTGAGGTTTAAGGCTTGCCTGTGCTACATAGTGAGTTCAGGGCCAACCTGAACTACAAAGCGAGACCATGTCTCAAAAAAAAAAATCTAGGCATAGATAATTATAAAACAAACATGTGCAAAACAATGTATGCTCAAAAAGTGAAAGCACACGTTAGAAACAAGGTCAAAACTGAGTACCGTGTTTTAGCAGTGATCCTATTATAGTCACTTTGGAGGGGCCACGAGAACACAGACTAGTGCTGTGGAAAATGCGCTGTGGAAAATGTTACATGGAAGCATGATGCTCCTCCTCTCCTCGTCTGGTAAACAAATACTTGTACAGATTTTTCGACTGACCTCGACTTCACTGATACAAATATAAAACACATATGCACCGTTTCCAAATTTTATTTAGGCAAATGTTACAATTTAGAGCTTTTCCCCCCACAGGTTATGTTGAAATAAGTAACATAAATACCACTGTTATGTGTTATGGCAATGAATTTAAAAATACACATGTAACCTTACTGTTGCTATGTGCAGGTTTCCTCTGAGAGCCACTGGGGCAGTCAGTTCTTGGAAAACACCTTGTTGGTAAAAGAGTGATTTATCAGCCATATATATAGTGACCTAAACACCCTCCGCTGTAGCCATCATGCTCAGGTGATTCTGATGCCTACTGTGACCTTTGTGTCCCTGTGAGTTATACTAAGTCAATGCCTTGAGCAGAAGAGCCTGCTGGGTAGGTGTTTGCAGAAAACAATTGATAAGTTGTTTGAGCTTTTTGAGAGTAGGCAGAACAAGTGTCTCCAAAAGGCATGTCATTATGTTTAGCCTTTTGGGCATTCACATGCCAGTTTTCATTACAAGTATTCACAATTTTAAGTTATTTCAGATTTCAATGTAATAAGTATTGTTATCATGTTATTATTTATGCACTTTTGTTTTATTTTTTCGAGAAATGAAACAATTTTAAAAAATGTATTTAGGGGCCGGAGAGTTAGCTCAGTGGTTCCGGCGCCTGCCTTGCAAGCGCAAGGTCCGGAGTTCATTCCCTGGTAACCACATACAATGCTGGGCGTGGAGACTCACGCCCACCACCAATCAATACCACATACCACAGTGCCGGGCGTGGTGGCTCACGCCTGTCATCCCAGCACTCGGCAGGCAGAGGCAGGAGGATTGCTGTGTTCCAGGCTTGCCTGGGCTACATAGTCAGCTGAGAGCCAGCCTGAACTACAAAGCGAGACCCTGTCTCAAAAAAAAAAAAAATGTATTTATGTGTTTTAGGATATTAGCCTTTCTTTGTAATATACATTCTTAGCTCTTTATAATTTTTTTGGCCCGCAGCACTTGACTTTTTTTTTTTTTTCAGTACCAGGGATTGAACTCAGGTCCTTGTGCATCCAAGGGTGGCGCGGTACCACTTGAGCTAAACCCCCAGCCCAGCTCTTTATATTTTTTTAATAAAATGTTTCAATACTTCTGTGATTTAATTTGGGTCATATACGGGGATTTATTTGCTAATTACATAGACTTTTTTTTATTTTTTCTGAGACAGGGTCTCGCTTTGTAGTTCAGGCTGGCCCTGAGTTCATTATGTAGACCAGGCAAACCTCGAACTCAGCAATCCTCCGGCTTCTGCTTCCAGAGTGCTAGGATTACAGGCATGAGCCACCGCATCCAGCTACATAGATATTCTTCTAGGCTGCAGTCTAGCAATTCTCATCCTAAGATGTGGAAATCCTGGCTGCATCCTGAATTTACCTTTAAGTTACATGAAAAATATCCCTATTTACCCTCATTTATGTTGATTTTTTTTTCACTAATTTTGTTGTGAAGCCTGTTATTTTAGAAGGCAAATTTAGCATATTTAAACACAAGCAGAGATTGTAGTTTGGGATGTCACTAAATTCAACATTGCTCATGATCTTGTGGGGCAGAGAGCAGGAGGGCTCCGCTGGCTGCTCTGTGGCTGTCTGCACAGCTTGACTGTGGTGGCTGGTGCTGGGCACGGTGTCATCTTCACTTGCCTGTGCTTCCCTCTTTGCCCTTGCTTTGTCTCAGCAAATGTGGCATGCCATCCTCAGAGTCTCCCTGTGGCATCATCCTCATCATCTGACGGCCTGAGTCTCTAAGAGGCAGGAGGTAGACAGAGGGTGGTGATCAAGCAAGAAATCCAGGGTGGCAAGGCACCCCTTCTGCCATGTGCCTGGTCACTCAATGGCCGACTCACCCATCCTCCTTAGCCCAACTCCCAGGGGTGGATAGGAGGCGATTTCCTGTTATGGGAGAACATTTCCAAAGGGGTGGTTTTGTGGCAGCCGCCTGCAGAAATTACCTTGGTATGTGCATGTGTGCGCACACGACACACACAAAAGCAGACTCATTTACACACAAGCACTGGCTTTTAGTGTTCAAGGGCAGGAATGGTCTGTCATTCCTTGTGCTTTTTCAACGTCTAGGTAAAAACTACTGGATGTCTCTACAGCTGAGATGCCCCACTTGGCACTGGGGAAAGGCAGCGAGCCTCACAGAGTTGAGCATCTCAGCATTCCAGTGTTTCTGCGTGCCCCTCGGAAAAACTTTCATTTCTACACTGTGCGCAGTCACTCTTCTACTACCATACTTATTTCTATGAAAACAAGCATTCCTATAAGTGACTATGAATCATCTTCCTTGGCGCTACTGTGAATTGTCCGTCTTCCCCATTTAACTCTAGAACACACCTTGACATTACCATATGAGATGACTTTGCCGTTCATCGGGGCATCCCTGGGAGTTCCGGCAGGAAAGAGAGGGGCGTGTTCACAGGGTGCGGTGAGCAGTGGATGGAAAAGCTGTTTATGAAGGTGTGAGCTGTGGTAAGGAAAGCAATGCAAAGTGGTGAAGCAATAGAGTGCTGGTTAGCCACAAAGAAGAAACTAACTATGTCTTTCGCAGGAAAACAAGTGAAAATGGAGAACATCATTTAGTCAAGTTCACAAAGACGAGTACTGTATGTTTTCCTACGTATACATTTTACTGGGAACAAAAAGCACAGACCAAGCTGACGTGAAAGTACAAGAGACACTTATTAGAGAAGAGGAAGGGAGGGTAAGGCAGGGAAAGGAAAACAGGAAGCTGTCGGGAGCTGTGATCACCATGCTGCGCACATCAGGAAATGCCTTGATGAAACCCAGTATTTTATAAAATTATCCGAAATTGATAAAAAGAAAACAAGAATAAACTAACTCAAATGTATCAGAAGTCAAAATGTAAAACACAAGTCTACAAAACTTGTGAGGATCCTAAAATGTGTACTTTACAGCCTTGAATTTGACAAGGATTTTTTGGATATGCCAATAAAAGGACAGGCACAAATTGCAAAGCATGAACATTAAACCTCACAACACAGCTTCACAACAATTAAAAACCTTGATTCATCAAAAGCTGTTATCAACAGAATAAAACCGTAATCTATGGACTTGGGAACAACTTTTACTAACCAGAAATTATCTAAAATGTAGCTAGACCTCCAGCAAATCAATAGCTACTATCAATAATAATAACTCAAAGATGGAGAAGGGAACTAAAGTGTGGCAATTAGGGTGGGACGACAACTCGACTGGCTGACGATTTTCTTCCCAGAGACTGGTGAGTGCGCTTCTCCGTGTCTGGGTGGGTCACGGAGCCCTGGCCTTGGCGTCCACTTCTAGGCCCTCGACCACTCTTCACTGGCCCTCTGCCCCTGCTGTCCTGAGCTGCCATGACCTAAGAAGCTCCGCTCCCCTGTATCCTGCCTTGGGGTGGAAGACCATTACCCAAGTTTCCCAACAGTGAGCTTGGGTGGTGGAGGTGTCCTTGCCTCTCTTCCCATCTTGCCTCATCCTTACACCTTGTGTTGGTAATTCCAACCGGCAGCTAAGGGCAGCGTTGCTTGGACAGCGTAATGGGTAGAGACAAGTGAGATACCTGACAAGAAAATGGTCAGGAGTAGATTTGGGGAAGGACCAGTTGCCCGTGGAAAACTCATTTCACTTCTGAGTTATACATCTACTTTGAATTTCTAGGTAGATAGATGGAAATAATAAGATTCTTGCCTGTTACAACTTTGTAATAAAGATTGAAGATGAAATAATTATAACACTAGAATGTAAGCTCATGCATCATTTGGTTTTGGGCTTAAAACAATTCTGTGAGTTGAGTTCAGATACCGCTTGGTACAGAGATGTGCAGTTTGTAACTTGGCTGTACTAACTAGTCAGACTTGGAGGCCGGAAGCCAGTCTGGATCTACTTTGCTACATATACATTTTACCTCTGGGCTCCTTGGATTTTGAATTATCCTTGTCCATTTGCACTGATTTATTTAATAATTACAAAGACATTGAGAGCAGTGACTCAATTTGTCACTGAGTTTTCAAGCAGAGTTAAATGTGCCTTCAAGGCTAGAAAAGAGGGTGCAAAAATACTTCAGGTGTATCATTTTACTTACATACTACCGTGACTGTTTGATATTAAAATAATAGTTCATCAAATTTTAAATTCATGGGCCTCATCCATCTTCCAACTCATGAGACTGTCTCTTCTACCTAGTGATCGACTCAGACGTGCTCCAACACCTGTGACAAGAAGCCAGCAACAGCGTGTGGGGGAGCACATCCCCCCCGGGGCTGCAGCCTGACCTCACCTCTCCTTTCCTAGTTGTGTGGATTAGAAATAAAGTTAGCTCAAGGTTCTTTCCAGCTATAACATTGCTTCTTCTTCCCCCTCTTCTGTTTACGGAACTCTGTTTAATTCGGGGTCCTAGAGATTAACCCAGGCAGTGCTGAGCTACATCCCCAACTTTTATTGTATTTTTTTTTTCTTTTGAATGTAGGTTTTCACTGAGTTTCCCAAGCTGGCTTTGAATTTGGGATCCTCTTGCCTCAGCCTCCTGCACAGCTGAGATGAGAGGTGTCGCCATCGTACCAGTTTTCTGTAACCTGGTAGAGGTCTGTGCATGGGAAAGGATCTTGTGAGCTCACTTCTGGATATCTCTCTGCTACAAAGTGGAGGTCTTTTTCTTAGCACACATTTACACACCTGGCCTGCCCTTTCTTCCTACCAATGACTCACCTTTGAGAATTTATCCAGTTAATGAAAGAAGAGTTGACTCTCTTTCATGCTTTTCAAATTATACATATGAGTATCTCTTCTACGCACATGCCCTATATTTAACTCTTATTCTAATATCTGCTTTCATATTAAATAAACAGTTGTTAAAGACTAACATTATAATCATTTTCTGGGAATACCATTCAGTTTCAAAGGGTATTTTGGGAGCCATAAAACTCCTAAACATGGCAAGTAGCGATGTTTCAGTGCTGAACAGCTACCCGGGGATTCAAGACCATGTTCCCAGGAGCTGCCATGGGCCTCTTCATATTCATCAAGATGTCGCTCAACAATAAGGGACAGATTACCCAGGACCTCTTGCGGCTCTCCTGCCTGGGGTGACTGTGTGCTTTCACTCTGGAAACGCAGTCCCTGGTGTCCTCAGGGATGTGTTTTCTCCTATGTCCAAAAGCATATCTGCTGGTATACATTCTCATTCTTTTGATGCTGTAGAAACCCCTTGAGTCTGCCTCCCCGGAGTGGCACAGTTACACTTACATCAAGGTATGTATTAACTCCTGCGTGTGCTAACCCATCCTGAAAAGTGCAAAGGGCAAAAGCCACCAAGGTCTGGGGAATCCGTCTTGTAAATACAGTGATGCAGGTGCTGAGGATGTGTTTTCTTCCCTGTCATCCAAAAATCAGATTCTGGTGATCCGGTTCACTCTATTGGAATTTAGCCTTGTTTTAGATCCTTGCCACTTATAAAATTAAAAGTGATATGAGACCTGGAGACAATGGAGGTTCATTTCGTAAGTGAGAAAGAACGCAGCCAGGCTGCAATTGCTTCTCCCCCACTGTTAGGGAAATGGAATCGGGCGTCTCCCTCCGACCGGCGGAACTGAGAGAGTGGAATTATTTAGCACACAGAACTTTAATGGTGCAGTTCAGGATTTATTATGTAAAACACCATCTTAAAATAGTGCACTTGAAAACAGCCTTAATGGGTGAAGACAAAACAATCCTTTAAGCTTAAAAAAAGTATTTTTCTTAACAACACACAGTGTTCCCATCTCAGTTATATGTGACTATTTAAAATGGTTTTTTTTAAAGGTGTAACTTAAAATATTACACAAGATAATTTCCTTCCTAACTGTGATAACATAAATGAGGAAAATGTTACAGCTTATTTTTCTTTCTTTTCCAAGTCAATGTCTGATTCCAGAATGTGAACACCATGAAGGGAATGGCTTGCAGATGAGAGGTGAGCATTTGTGTGTTTGTTGGGAGCTTGGAAGTCAAAGGCCACGGTCAAGGAGCCTGGTGGGACAAGGCGTGGTCCTTCCCTGTCATTCACTGGTGGGAAAGCATGCGACTCTACGGCAGGTGATGTCTTTTATATGACAAGTAATCCCTGGGTCCCCTCACCACTCTCTGATGAAGTTTCTGCTTGCGAACTCAGCAGAAGACGCAATGTCTGCTTCATTTTCAAGAGGCTCTGCTTTTCAGTGGTGTGCTTCCTTTCTCATGACTCAGTGACCCTAGGGACCTCAAGGGTATTCATCTCCATAAAGCTCCTGTTAAATTGATACCCAGATGCCCCTCTCTTTGTGATAGAGTTATATACCAGTAAACTCCCTATAATTCGAAAATACTACACAGAGTTAAAATGCACTTTATATATCTGAGCCACTGAAGATCCACACTGAGCAGTAGAAGGGGTGGTAATGCATAGCATGTGGGTCATTTCACTCTCATTGTGCCCTGCAGAATGAGAGAATACCCCCTGACATCTCATACCACAAGCCGAGGGAAAGAACAACTTCCACAGTTCAAAGTACAGCTGCTAAAATGCATACTGCTTTTGCATCATCCTAAAATCAAAAAATTTTGACGTTAAACTATCCTAAGTCAGTGACCATCTGTAGTTCCTTTAAAATATGTGTTGGATTTTTCTATATTTCATTCTCACAGAGATGTCAAGCATTATTTTCAAGGGATTTGTCCTTGGAGTCTAATTATGATTAGCAATCTAGGAGGTAGGATCCTTGATTACCCTTCTTTACACACTACAGAACCGGAGCACAGAAAGTCAAGTGGCTTGTCCTGGGTTACAACATCTAGTAACAGATCTGCGTTTCAGCTGGCTGTCCAGGTTGGAGGTGGCGAGTGGCCCTGTGTTCTTCTGTAATAGGGATACATGCTGACAAAGAGGCCATCAATGACCCCAGTAATGTACAGTTGAATCATTATGGAGTGTGCTTTAGAGTCATGATAGAAAAAAATGAAATAAAAGTAAGAAAATGTGGTGCAATCAGGAGACAAGATAAGCACAGGTTGAGCAAGGATCCTACCAGGTCATGTGGCAGATGGCTCTGCCATTGATTGTTTTGGATAAGGAGGAGCCTGGTATAGAATAACAAGAAGTGTAGCACAGTAAATACATAAACTAGTGACTGGTCTTCCATCATCTTTACTGTTATGTTCTGTACATAATTACACGTGCTGTATGTTTTCTATGACAGACAGAGCCATGTCAGCGCAAACATGCTACTGATATACTCAGCCTTAAGATAAAGTGACCGTGACATTACTAAGCAACAGGAAGTGTCAGGTCCTCTGTCCTTTTCTGGAACCACCATGAAATGTGTTTCATCCATGGTCCATGAGGAACTGAATCATCATTGTATGTGACTATAGTATTCTCACTGCTGATTTCTACTTTTACCTGTTCCTCCACTGAATGAACAGATCCCTATTTCTTATGGAATGTTAAATGTTTCCTATTTCACAAAATCTATCATACATTCTAGAATTCATTTACATCTACAGGTTCTCGTACCAGAGAGAAGATATGGTATTTACATATCTGTGACCTATTTATTTAGGAAATGTTCAAAGAGAAGGTGATAGGGGAAAGTAATGAAGGGAAGGAATAAACATATTTGAAAAGAAAAAGAAAGCATATGTGCATAGGGACTGGGGAGTTCTGGGGTGGGCAGTGATAGGGGTTAAAAACAAAAATTAACTCATGTCATATACTAGTACAAATTTCCTAATCTTAAGTGTGATTGCAAGCTATATATAAAATGTACCAATAAAGAATTCAATAAAAAAACTTCCAAATGAGAAAAATGTAAAGTTATATGGGCATCAATCACAATGATATGTTGTTGAGGATACTAAAATGATTTGTCCAGTTATAATTGGCAAGTTTTCTCTCCCTCTCTCTCTCTCTCTCTCTCTCTCCCTCTTTGAGACAAGATTTCGAGATGTAATCCAGGCTGGCCTTGAATCTGTGGTGATCCTCCTGCCTCAGCCTCCCAAGTGCTGGACTTATAGATGTGCACCACCACACCCAATATTTCCTCATTTTTTTCCTTGATAAAGTATATATTTTCTTTTCTTTTTAACCTTATTTGAGAAAGTTAACTCTGATGACATAGTATCTACTTTTTGTATTTCTTCCAATAAAAGAATGCATGGCATGAAGACAAAAAAAAAAAAAAAGAATGTTAAATGTTTTTCTTTTCATTTTTGTTATTAACTTCAATAGTCTAATTTTCAGTAAGACTTTATTTCTTGAGCAGACCTGATTTAGGGTTTGACAACATGCCAGCTGTGGAAAGCAGGCTTTGCTCTAAGCCCTTATCAGGCCTGGAGATCTGCACCGGGTGCTGCATCAACCAGCAGTGGAGAGGTCTGCACTACTCACACGGTGCTGCCCAGCTCCCAAGATAGACCTGCTGCCTTCAGGGTTGCTGCACTGGGATGCCTGACTGGGAAAGCTAAGTCAGTGATTTCTGACTGGGCCCGCTGACCATTGTTTCTCAAGTTAGCAACATGCTGTTTTCCTTCCAGTTTCTATGTAGGTTAGGACACAGTTCAATAGAGTTAGCAGAATTAATTTATTATATGATGGATATACTTATTCTTCTGGTCTTATTCTATTAAAAGTTAAGCATTAATAGAAAATAGTACAAGGAAGTTAGAGTTAGGGAAAAGATTTAAGAGAATTATAGTTTGACATCTTGAGAAATTGATTCCAGACTTATGATCATCATGTTTATCGTTACCATTTTGTTTCTGTTCTCGTTCCTAAGAAATGTACTGATTTCTTGACTGCCTGTTTTTGTTTCTACCAACCCAATGATAAATGTTTAAGATGATAGTAACCATTATTGACACATTACCCTTCTGAATCAGTATAAATATAACCTGATCAATAACGCGGTGCCTGCTCAGTACTGACTGAGAAGTCCTCCCGATCCTATCTTTGTCTGTCCTGTGTTTTCTTCATCCTCACCCCCCGACTCAGGTGCCAGGCTCTTCTGTGTCTCCCTGTGGTTATACTTCTCTGGGTCTTTCTGGAATTCTGGGATGCAGAAGCCCACTCACCTCTGTTCTTGTAAATCCTTCTGAATTCCATCTCTGCCCCTGCAGTTTCCTTGTGAGGAACTTCTCTAGTGTGTCCTTAAAGCCACTTACTACTGTGAATTCCCTGGGGAAAAAAAAAAATCTCTTAGGGTTTTTTTCACAAAGGGGTGTCAGGGACTGTTTGGATGGTGAAACTGAGAAGGCTCTGACTTTTGCATCTGAAAATGGAAAGGTATGCTGAAGTCTACCTTTGGCAAGCAGGGCAGTTCCATATGGGCTTAAGAAATTTTGCAAGAAACACAACGAGCCTTCCAAAGAAACCCATGGTTAAGTTTACAGGTTAAACAATGTAACATTTAGTTGTAAAGCATATAGGAAAAGGAAGAGAATGCAACAAATGGTTGTCTTTTAAAAAAAATATAAATCGACCCTGATCTTAATCCAGATTCTACTAAAGAAATATAAGTTGTGGATGAAACACAGAGTATGGGGCTGCTGAGGTTTGAGAATCCAATGGTTCACTACCAGCTATGGCCTTGTGCTTATGCCTCAAGCCAGACTTGGACAATGCCTGAAATCTGGCTTACAAACTAAAGATGTTATTTAGATACTATCATAATTCTCAAATAGAAGTGTCAGAAGGGTAGTGAATCCTTATGACAAACTCTACCATATTCCACAACTACCTTCTAGAAATAGTGAAGTTATCAGGCACCAAGACATAACCGAAGGTTCTAGAAAATAAGACATGTCAGAAAGAAAGGTTTGACCAGCAGCCATGGCAAAGTTACCAACAGGAAAGTATTTTATTTAAAATGGCTAAGGCTCAGGAGACAATAGGAAGCCAACATGTCTTAGATTGCTTTCTGTTTCTGTAACAAAACACTAGAGACTGCATACTTAAAGATTTTTTTTTCTAGTTAAGGTATTACAGGATAAAGTAAAATAAGCATTCTAGCTCAGGTTTCTCTTTTTATAAATGCACTAATGACCTGGTGGAGGCCTCACCATCATGACCACATCAAATCTTAATTCTTTCCCAAAGGCCCTATATCCAGATACCAGCAACATGAGAATTTGAGTGTTCATTTCCATATGCTGGAAATGTAAGCATTTATAGGATGATGATTTGCAGGAGCCCATCAGCCGCTGGACAGGAACTTGGACACCAGAAGGAGAAAGACAAGAAACCAAGACTGATGTAGTTGGAATAACTTCTGGCTGGGTCCACATATATTTAATAGATCAGAGGTCACAGGAGTGAGACCTTTGTGACATCGTCCTAGTGACATGGAAAGGAGGAGCGCACAGTCAGATCCACTAAGGAATAAAGCTTGACTCACCCCCAGCTCTGCCTCTGGTAGTTGTGTAAGCTGGTCCAGGTCACCTGACAACCTTCTGTGAAAGGGAATGCAAGAAGCTGTGAGGGAAGTGCAGAAGACTGTTAGAAACAGAGAAATCAAGCCACTGTTGGCTTGGAATAGCACCCGGGGTAGGAACTTTTCAGCAAATAAAGACATCATCAGAATAGATAATAAGTTGGGGGACACTGGCACAATTTGAGGTTGAATGCAGAGACTAGAACTGACAATTAGTGGAAGGAGTTAGTGTCATCGCACAAAGTCTTTGGGAGAAAAACAGAAAGACAATGAGATGATACAGGACACAGACTTAACAAGCTGGACAGAGGGCAGGGTCTTAGATGACTGGCAAACTCCCCAAGATGATTGTAAAATGAATATTCTGTCAACATGTACTAAGAAAATAAAAATGTAGAAGTGAAAAAAGCAGCAGTAGGCAACTCACAGGTACCACTGTGTTAAGAACAGGGCTTTGCAGTGTTCTCAGTTCATGAACTTAATTGTTCTACAGTTTTGGAAAAGACGGATAGATTTGTGTTTGCATGGGAATGATGGCCACGCTCATGTTTGTCACTTGATGCAGTTTGCAAACAAAAATAAAACTTTGCCCCACACTTCTATTTGTGAACCAAATTGTTCATGGCCGGGCATGGTGGCTCACGCCTGTAATCCCAGCACTCGGGAGGCAGAGACAGGAGGATTGCTGAGTTCGAGGCTTGCCTGGGCTACATAGTGAGCTCAGAGCCAGCCTGAACTACAAAGTGAGACCCTGTCTCAAAAAAAAAAAAAAGTGTTCATAAACTAAGGTACCATGGTATGTGGTATTGACATTATTTAATGTAATTTCCCTACGTTCTTCTGCTATATTTGGACCTGAAATGTCTCCCAAAGCCCATGTAGGACAACAAAAGTGTGTTCCAGACTGTCCCAGAAGCAATTAAAAGTTGCCATTCTAGAAATGGCAAAGGATGAGTGACAGATGGGAAGATGGGAAGTATTTATGGTGAGAGGAGCAGAAAATGTCTTGATCATAAAGGGTTTCTTATAATGTAGCAAAGATCTTAAAATGCTCAGAGATAAGTACCCACAATGGTACTGGGCAGACGGTGTGAGCTGCACCGCTAGATCGTCTGCTTTTGAAGGGAACGGGCCTGTAACCGGTCAAGAAATTCGACAGTGCTATGCTACAATAATAATAATTAATAGTAATAGAAAAATAACGACTGTTACTACTATCAACTTATACATCCCTGGAAGACCTTCCTAAGAGTATTTTCAAGGAACTGAGGGGGAGATTCCGTACTCTGAAAGAGGGAACTGCAGAACTGCGAAGCCCATTCTTTGGAAGCAGCCACTGGGCTCAAACCCTGTGGACGGTAAATTTAATTCTAACTTCATATTTTAGCAAATCAGAATTTGTCTTCCCTTCTTAATCCTAGAACGCTCTTTTTCTGCTGAAGGCATCACCGCACAGCTTCTCTTCTGCAGATCCTAACTGCTACCACCCCTCTGTCCCCACCGCTACACTGGGGACCCATTCTCACGTAGAAGACCGGATCCCCGAGGAGCAAACCTGAGTGCAGGCACTCAGCCGCCCACTGAAGGGAGGGGCTGCAGGGAGCATGCGCAGCAAACTCGGGCACCACCCACTGACGTGAGGGGCTGTAGGGAGCATGCGCTCAGCACTTCCTCACACTGTTGAACAGCTTGAGGTCCATCAATCAATAGCTTCTCTCTAGAGTCCCATTAGATGTCTTTTATGTGAAAAAGTATGAACTATTATACTAAATCCCGGGAGGGATGTGAAGAAACAAACTTTTGTCAAGAGCTGCACGAAGCAGTTTGGTATAACCACCATGAAAACTAGTATTTCCATTTAAAGCTGCACATAGAAGCGTGCACGTGCACACACATAAAACACACACACACACACACACACACTCACACACACTCTGTACCCGAGAAGCTCCATCACTGGTACCCAAGCCTTTTAGAAAAACAAACAAACAAAAAAAAACACCCAGTTACATAAAGCTTTTGTTATGCTTTAAATTTCACCTGCTAATTGATATTTCTAGCTAGTTTATTTTGCTCTCTGATTGCATAATTTATATTTAAGTTTATTCAACTTTATGTTTATGGTATTTCATTATTTTAAAGACATTCTTTCCAGAACTATTTTGGTTCATTTGAGAAAAAAAGAAACTTTGAATTCTAATCACACTCATTTTAGTTTAACCAAGTGGCATATTTTGTACTTGTAACACTTCTTTAAATTATTCTCATACACCTATTGTTTCAAAATGAATTTCCTCACCGTCTTCAAGTTAATTCCTGCATATTCATTCTATTTTCCTTAATACTGAGATTTCACAACTGTCACAGAGATGTCAGAGTAATCAAAGCGCCCTGCGAGGATGTTGCAAGTGTCAGCCCGACACGAGTTCCTGAGAATGAGTCGCCGGCCACACCCAGCTAAGGAAACTCCCAGGAGAGACCCATCGCCTGTACACCTCCACTCAACAGCCAGTGTTAGTTCTCCCTGTATCTTATTTACCTCGGACATCCGAGTCACTGTATTTTTGGGGGGGGGGGTGAGACAGCACTGTTGAACACACTTTACGTTTTATTTTATGTAGGGTGTCCTTCCATTTTATTGGAAACCACTCCGTGCTCCAAATCTGCCACAAAATTTAGCACAGCAGTGGGAAAAAATCAGTCAGAAGGCGCCGGGCTGGGCCTTAGTGAAAAGGAACAACTTCTCGCAGTTCCAGCTCTCGCCGGGTCCTGCTCCCACTGCACAGTGCAGCCCGGCTGCCTGCGCGCGCTTCGCCCTCTGCGCTTGAACCGTCCACCCTGGGATTTCAGCCGCACCAGCCCGAGGCACCTTCCTTTCATCCGAGGTGCGGTCAGACTTCCGGTGCGCTCCGACTCCCCCCGTGCTAGTTCCGTCCCTATAAGACACCCCTCACCCCTCCTCATGAGTGATTCTTCCTCCCAGTCATCCACACAAGTGGGTACATGTTTGTTTCTTCCATTTTCACTGTCCTATGTCTGGACACACTGATCAGGCAATGTCACCTTCTTGACACTGAGTTAATCCCTTAAAGTTCTCTCTCCATTTCTTTTGAAAACTGGGGAAGTGGAATAAGATAAAGTATGAGATATCTTCAAACTTAATTACATTTGCTAATTTTTTAAAAAAATCCCCATTCTACACAGACTTCAAGACATTTAGACTCTGATATTAAATATTTATTTGGAAAGTACCAGTTTGCAAACAGTGTTCAGGTATTTAATCCAGTCAATAAATATATTCCCGGGCTGGAAATTTAGCTCAGTGGTTCCAGTGCCTGCCTCACAAGTACAAGGTCCTGAGTTTGATCTCCAGTAACCACATACAATGCTGGGCGTGGTGGCTCACGCCCACCAACCATCAATACCACATACCACAGTGCCGGGTGTGGTGGCTCACGCCTGTAATCCCAGCACTTGGGAGGCAGAGAGAGGAGGATTGCTGAGTTTGAGGCTTGCATGGGGTACATAGTGAGCTCAGGGCCAGCCTGAACTACAAAGATAAACCCTGTCTCAAAAACAAACAGCCGGGCGTGGTGGCTCACGCCTGTAATCCCAGCACTTCAGAGGCAGAGACAGGAGGATTGCTGAGTTCAAGGTTTGCCTGGGTGACATAGTGAGCTCAGGGCCAGCCTGAACTACAAAGAGAGACCCTGTCTCAAAAAACAAATAATAATAATAATAATAATAATAAATTAATTAATTCCCTCTTCACTGCATGTGACAGAAACAAGTCCCGCCCCAAGATGTTGCAGCTGAGAAAGGGCCAGAGGCTGACGCACAGCCGGGTCCAGCTGGGACATCTGACCTGGACGGACAGGCTGAGTGCTGAATTCAGAAGTGCTACTTTTGCTGCCCGCTGATGTTACAGTGAGCTCCGTGTCCCACAAGTATTTGCGGCATGCATGGGAAAAAAAACACGACTGTAAAATACCAAGGAAGAAACAAAACGCATGAGAAGTACAGGAGGCCTTGCTAGAGCTGGGAGGAACTGGCTCAGGCGCTGGCTAGCGGGCCAGCTGGAAAGGCTAGAAGGGAAGGGCTGAGCCTGGGGAACTCTCACAGGGGTGTGCCTCATTTCCTTCCAGTCCTGTGGCTCTAGGCCGGGGGAGGCCTCAGCTTGCAAGAAGGAAGGAGGCAGGTTTTCACTGCTTAGACAAGACAGCTCCCCCTCCATTTCCAGGACATGGTGCATGTCCCCTCGGTCCCCGCTGGAGTGCGTGTCCATCCTGTCTCTCCGTTGCTTGTACTATGGAACGCATGCATGCCTGGGGAGCGTGAGCTACCCGGGGTAGAAGGTGACATTGCCAAGTTCTGTGGCTTTTTACTCCACACCATAAGAAGTGGTGGCGTTCTCTGTAAGTGCCAAGAAAGAGGGGAGTTGACTACTAAGAATCAAAACAAAACACCAACAACGACAACTATCACCAGAAATAAAGAACAGCTCTAACAAGTTCACAGTCTCCTGGAAGCAAGAGCCCTATCACCGTGATTTGACGGGATTGAGTCCTCTGTGGGACACTGAGCAGCCAAAAGGAATCACCACTGTGCGCACAAAGAAATGATGATACTTAAATACCATTTACACCCGAGCTGTGGGTTCACCTCAGAGAAACCTGTTATAACCTGGGTTTTCCTTTGTGAAAATCCAGGAGAAATAATGTTTGGCTCATAACTACAAATTACCTAAAATAAATGCAGCAGAGGAGAGAAGAAGAAGAGAAAGAGAGAGAGAAAGGGAGGAGAAGGGAGGGAGGAAGCACCAGCCTAGTCCTTAAGTCAAACTAAAATATCTCGCAATCATTTATCACTATAAAAGTAAGATTTAGCTTATAAGACATATATTTTAGAGAAAATTAATGTGTCGGTTGACTGTTTTGCTAACATAAATACCTGGAATTTCTGCATTGACATTAACAAGAACATTTCTGTGTTGGTCTGGTTTTCTGACATCTGGAATATCTTCCATTTGCACCTTCATCCTGCACTCAGAGAAATAATCTTCACACTGTATAGATGTAGGACTATTGTCATGTCTATGAGGAACTCAAGGCAACCTTTAGTTTACTTAAAATATTTATTTGAATAATTCAAGCACAAAATTCCAAAGCTGTTCTTTTTTATCGACATGTTGCATAAGATCCCACGAAACCAAATCAGACAGAATGTACCACTGACCTCTCCAGATCCACGCTTCGTGGTGCTCACAAGAACAGTACCAAGGACGTGTGATGGTGAGAGGTTCCATGCTTAGGTTCCAGGCATCTTTCAGTTTTGGACTCAATGCTCCCATGGCGTGTGAGGCAGATCTTCTCACTCTCAGGGCTTTACAGACAGAGAAGGCAGAGTTCTGTTTAGTTTCCTTGTCTCGCCAAAAGCCAGCTGGTGAGGGCGTGTGCTGGGTTAAAACAGCCCTTCTCAAAGAGAAGCAGGTTTTTGGAATCTGCTGCTCTAGCTCACAGAAAGGCTTACAGTTTACTCCTTGTTCCAGACACAACTCCAGTGAAAGAGCAACTTATGAATTGTTCAATACGGGGCCAGCGTGGTACGAAGCCTGTCTCAGAACCTCCAGGCCGCCTCTCACTCGGGCTTAGCACAGTGAGCTAGATTCCAGGGCTTCTCAGCTGCACATTCCAGTTCCACATACCAAAGGTCAGCACCTAAAATCTTCTGTTTAACTCAAGTCCAATGCAGGAAATAATCCATAAGTACTACAAACTGTTCCTAGGTTTCATTTAGTTTTTAATTGCATTTTTTTTGGGGGGGGGGCAGGGTCTCGCTTTGTAGTTCAGGCTAGCTCTGAGCTCACTATGTAGCCCAGGCAAGCCTCAAACTCAGCAATCCTCCTGCCTCTTCCTCCCGAGTGCTGGGATTACAGGCGTGAGCCACCACACCCGGCACTGTGGTATGTGGTATTGATGGTTGGTGGGCATGAGTCACCATGCCCAGCATTGTGTGTGGTTACTGGGAATGAACTCAGGACCTTGCGCTTGTGAGGCAGGCACCGGAACCACTGAGCTAACCCTCCGGCCCTTAATTGCATTTTTAAATGACTATGTTGCCTTATAATTTTTGTGTTTATGTTAAAGTGGCTCTAACAAAACTTTTGAACTAGATCTTATTTATATGTATGTGTACAATGAAACCTTTCATTTGAAAGACACTGGAGGTTATTTTCCTTGGAGACAAATAAATAATTAGAGAAAAATAATGTCAACTAAGTTGTGCCTTTTGAATCACTCTTGTTATTTTTTTCTCCTTAACAAAATGCTACTCAAAATGCAAGTGTGTCTATAACCTCAGAGATTAATAATTTTTTCTTAGATTGTTTGTTGTGGTTGTTTTTACTCTAGTAATGAAAACTGAACAGAACTCCCTGTGTTCAAACAATAATGATTACGTAGTCTTTACAGATATTGTCTGAATCTAATTGGATTTTAATGAAATGATATGTCCTTTGTGATAAGCACATAAAATTATGTTTTTAATTAACATCACAAGGTATAAGCTATAGATACTAAGTTTCAACAGGAATAATATTACTTTAATGTTTTCTTCATTTAAAACAAGACAGAAGCAATCCAGTAGGAAGAGAGAGGAGCTCAGATCTCTTCCATCCTCGGGGTTTTGCCAGGTTAGCAGTGACAATTTATTTTCACATTTGAGGCTTCACTGTTTAGTTTTACTTTGAAAGACTTCCTAAAGCCCCCCTTTTCTCTTTCAATTTCACGATTAGGTTTTGACTGTATCTAGGAGACTGGGAAAGCCTGAGTTAATTTGCATTCTAGGAATCATTTCAGACAATGCTCAAGATCCATGTTTAACCCTAGGAAAACAAAATCGATGTGTACCTTGGAAGTTATATTTGTGAGATGCACATGTCACCTATTTGAGTCAATGTTTGATTCTCAAGAAGAACCGGCAGGTGTAAGCGGGGTAAACAAGAGGAAATACTACGTATTAGTGTCAAAACTGAAAACTAGAAACCCTGCGAAGGGAGGCAAAGGACCAGTCTCACTGCACTGAGCGCCGTCTGTCCTGCGGACCTGCCAGCCAGCTAAGCTGCTTTCCCTGGCCCCGGCCCTCGTGGTAATGTTTCCACTTCTCCAGTGACTGGCCAGTGACCTACGCAGTGAACGACACAGTTGGTCATTTACTAGCTAACGAGCCGACCGCAGCGTGGAGCCCAATGTTGACGGAATTTCCTCAGCCTCGGCCACTTCTCATGCATTTCTGGGTCCTCCGGGGATGCTTTGACACCTGCATAGGGAAGCGGCAGTAATGCCCTCGGGAGCGGGCTCTACAGGAAGGGCCCATGGAAACGCCTCCTTGTGGGGCGCACCCCCCTCTGCGCGCTCCTCTTCCCTCTGGCCGGCACCCTGCGCGCGGGACCTTTAGGGCCTCCCTAAGGCTTAAATACCCCAGTTATTACTGAAGGGAAATTTTCCAGATTCATAGAGAATATTTGCATCTTATTCACTTTGTAACAAAAATATATCGTTATAGGTCCGTGTTTGTAGTACTCCTTATTGCTCTTATGGTGAGGAGCTGG